>RJWJ010031860.1:0-18899 GCA_004363605.1 Indri indri
CTTTTATATGGTCTCAATGCCTTGGATTTAAAACGTGACTACCTTCCTGATACAGGGAATTATAAAAGCAAACTACTTCTGCATAGTGATTATGCTTTGAAGTCTAGTTTCTTTTTTTTGTGAGACAGAGTCTCGCTCTGTTGCCCGGGCTAGAGTTGAGTGCCATGGCGTCAGCCTAGCTCACAGCAACCTCAAACTCTTGGGCTCAAGTGATCCTCCTGCCTCAGGCTCCCGAGTAGCTAGGATTACAGGCACGCGTGCGCCATGACACCCAGCTAATTTTTTTGTTGTTGTTTCTATTTTTAGTTCCTCAGCTAATTTCTTTCCATTTTTAGTAGAGATGGGGTCTCACTCTTGCTCAGGCTGGTCTCGAATTCCTGAGCTCAAATGCTCCACCTGACTCGGGCTCCCAGAGTGCTAGGATTATAGGCGTGAGCCACCGCGCCCGGACTCAAGTCTGGTTTCTAAAAAGTCATTTCTCTCCAAAGTTTCTTACCTATCATTTTCATCTAATGTCTAAGAACTCCAAATATTGGTACAGTTTGAGTCTCCCTAATTTGAAAATTTGAAAGCAGAAATGCTCCAAAATTTGAAACCTTCTGAGTGCTGACATGACACTCAAAGGAAATGCTCATTGGAGCATTTTCAATTTCAGATTTCCAGATTAGGGATGCTCAACTGGAAAGTATAAAGCAAGTATTCCAAAATCTGAAAAAATCCAAAGTCTGAAACACTTCTGGTCCCAGCATTTTGGATAGGGGATACTCAACAGATAGCATTATGACAGCCAGTCTTTCCCATAGCTGATTCTATTATTGCCATTTTGTTTCTTTCTCTAACAATGTGTTTAAATGATTTCCAGTTATAAACATGGGTTAACATTGTAATAGTTTACTAAGGTAATTTTTATGGAGCTTTCAATTTTAAAAAAGAAAAACACTTATCTATTCAGTAGGGAAGAAACAATCCTGTTTATTAACCTTACTGCATATTCAGAAAGGATTAAAAAACGCACACATTTCCTGGGACACAAAACTGTACCAAAAGTATTTCCTTACAAAATAACTTCACAGATTAATAGTATTAAACGGACACAAAGACATCCATACTGACATACATTTAGTTTGAATTGACGCACAGTTCAAATATTTTTACAGCACATTAATGTGAGAGTGTATGTTTTCTTTAACCTCTTAAAAATAGTAATAAAAAATTACAAAATAACCTAAGTGTAGAATTAAGGCTGGGACTATATAATCTAGTATTAATAAAGTCAAATGATACTTATAAAAGTTGATGCTGCTGGATATTTTATATATATACAGGATAAGTCTTTAGAAATTTGAAATGCTGTTGTCACAAGTTAACTCATCAATTTAATGTTTGTCTATGTATCTTAACATTTGAATTCCCAGATACCTGTGCTTTTTAAATTTTTATCCTGAATTCTTCAGAGTTTTCTCACATATTTACAATTAAATATCTAGCCTCTAGAACCTTCCTTACACAAAAGACAAAACATCTTTGTTAAATAAATTCACACAAAAGTAATAAAAAGGTTTTCAAGAAATAGTTCTAACATTCATTATAATTATACTGAAAAACAGTACATGTGCTTTTCTTCAGTACTAACAAATGCTGTGTGCCAGTTTTACAGTCACTGCCATATTAGCACATTTTCTTCTGACATATTTGCAAGATAATGACAACCAAAGAGCACGATAACTGGAATAATTCTAGTAAATCCATTCTGTCCAATGAGATTCATAAAATTGAATGGTTGCTTCCAGTCCCATCTGGATAGACATGAAAATTCACACCCAGATACTTGTATTGTCCCCAGAAATATTCAGTCTTGTAAGTCACCTTCTTGGTCTTCTGAAACAAAGATGGAGAAGGCAGGGCATTCTTAGTGAGGCCAATGGCCCCCTCTCTCTACCACATTTCATATATCTATTTTGGTTATAATCCTGGTCAAAGTGGAAAAAACAAAAAGTAAGTTTTATGTACCAAAACTTTCTTTTCCTGAACTCCCTCATCATACCTGGATACTTAAATATCCAGTGGAACTATGCTCTATTAAGTATAATTCTTGGTATAAACATATTTAATTAAATCCTTTTATAGAATCATTTATGTCACAAGTTTACAAAGAAGCCTGAAAATAAAAGCAGAAGTTGGCTGGGCATGGTGGCTCATGCCTGTAATCCTAGCACTCTGAGAGGCCAAGATGGGAGGACTGCTTAAGCTCAGGAGTTTGAGACCAGCCTGAGCAAGAGCAAGACCCCATCTCTAGTAAAAATAGAAAACGTAGCCAGGCATGGTGGCCCATGCCTGTAGTCCCAGCTACTGGGGAGGCTGAGGCAGGAAAATCACTTGCGCCCAGGAGTTTGAGGTTGCAGTTAACTATGATGACGCCACTGCACTGTAACCTGGGCAAGACAGCGAGACTCCATCTCCAGGGGTGGGAGGGAAGAAAGAAGTAGTTAATGTCTGTGTATATATACACACTCAGCTATACACATACATATAACTATACATATATAGTTATATATATGTATAACTATATAAGTAATATAAGTAGTTCTTACCATAGTTCTTTGGAATGGTATTGTCTCAGACCCAAATTCTGCAGATTTTTGCTTATTTTTTACCCTTCCCTTAAATGAAATTACTATTTTAAGAATTATAATGTTTATTACAAAAGTCAGAAAATAATAGAAGCAAAAGGAAAAATATTTTAAAATATCCATAATCTCATTCATGTAGAGATGAACACAGTGAACACTTTGGCATGTATCTATCTTTTTTATTCAGATATATCTAAATACTTTATTTTCTAATGATAGTTCCCTGAATTGCCATCTCCAAATAGAAGATAAACTTTTTTTTTTTTAAGACAGAGTCTCACTCTGTTGCCCAGGCTAGAGTGCCGTGGCATCAGCCTAACTCACAGCAACCTCAAACTCCTAGGCTCAAGCGATCCTTCTGCAGTGGCCTCCCAGAGTGCTAGGATTACAGGTGTGCACCACTGTGCCTGGCCAATACACATTTTTGATATAGAATTAATTTGTAATCTTTATGCATAGGAAATCAATTAGAAAACTGAAGGCTCTATTCAAGAAAACAATGGAGTTTACCTCATAGTATCATATATTGCTAAGCATATTTAATTGATTCTAAGATCCACATTTTTTCACATTTAACATCTCTGAAATCCAGATGCACTTTATAATGTCATGAGTTAATTAGCAGTATTTTTCTTTAATGTTTCAGAAAATAGTGGCATTTCTTATAATTAGTGACATCTTAAAGTTGAAACACAGTATGCAATCTATATTAAAAACAAACATAAATTCAATATATATACAAATATAAATCAAAACATAAATATAAATATATAAAGGCACACACATACTATGTATCTATTTCCTTTCCTACTATTAAATTTGTTCCTGATTGTATGGATAAAATATATCAATACTGTTAAGATACTTTATTTCAAATGTTCAGACATTTTGAGAGAGAGAATTTATTACTTCAAAATTTATGGAGAATAGGCAGAGATTGGGATGAGAAAATCACTAATTAAATGGTGATTTTAACGAATTTCCTGAAGATAAGCAGGATGCAAAAGGGAGAAAGTTATAGGCCAGAATACACCAAATTTTTAACCTAAAGCTTCTAACACTGCCACTACAAAGCTAAACAAATGATGGCTTTTCGTGTTTCCCATATGCCAAAAGCTGTATTGGCAATATGGTTCTCTTTCTTTGGCTCTCTGAAAACATTCACAGTCTTCCCCTTTCTTTAATATTCTACAGTTTCACTGTGAAGTATCTTAGTATATCTTTTGTCAGTTATTGTGGTTGGCATTCAATGGATGTGTGCCTTTCATTCATCCCTGGAAAACTCTCTTCTGCATGATTGGTTTTCTTCTTTCTAGGATTCCTGCTAGTCTGAATTGGTTCTCTATATCTGCTTCTATCTCTTTAAATATTTTTTTTCCTATTTGGAAAGTTTCTTTGACTTTAGTCCTTTTGTTGGACTTTTAATTTCAACAACAATATCTGTAATCTGTGTTTACTCATTCTTATCCTGGCTATTCTTTTTTCCTAATTAGTAATTGTAATTTTTAATAAAAAGGTTAGTCTCTTTACTGAATGTTCTTCCAGGGTTGGTTTTGCTATTTATCTTGCATTTTCTCTTATGTGGCTGACTCCCCTCATATGCATAGTGGTTCTTGGTTACCTAACAACATTTAATAAAGAGGATTATGTTGTTAGCCAGGATTTTTTCTACCATTATAAAAACAGAATGGTTTTCCCATCAAACCTCTTCTCCAAGTGGGAATTATAACTGTGATAGGGCGCCAGCAGGGTCAGTGGGCCCACAGGCTTTGCTTTGAATGTTTGGAGGAGAGCCAATTATCAGGCTTCTAGCTCCCAGAGGCCAGCATTAGGCCTCTAGAGTGCCAGCAACTATACTAAAAAGCCAATATACCAATGTTCAATTAATTTCCATTGTTAGCTAACTTTGTAGTTAGCAGTTTTTTACACCTGGTAACAAGGGAAGAAAGCTTTCAAAGTTTGGGTTGAAAATCTGGCACATTCTAGGCTATGGCTTCCTCTCCTTTTCCATTCTGCTCCATCATTTTATCTCCCATCCTCTCCGTTTGGGACTAGACTCTGAGTCTTCCTGGGGTTGCAACAGGCAGACTGTCTTCCATTATTTCTACACTATTTCCCAATCCTTTCTTCTCTAGTATATCGTAGCCTTGTTTCTGTCCTGTTATCCCCAGAAAATTTCAATCAAATGTGAAAGCAAAATGAAGACATTTTCAGACATGCAAAGTTTCTTTCTACACAGTTTTTCTAAGGAAGTTATAAGAAAGAAAAAGATACGAAATCCAAGAAATAGTGGGTTCAATTGAAGACACTAGCCAAGGAAGACCCAGGATGGCAGACTTCCAGAAGGCTCACCCAGTTACTAGCGACTGGTACAGAAGGAAGAGGATGTGATCAAGATATATGATGAGAGAATAAAGAAAAGCAATTAAAAACTCTAGAAAAATAAACAATATACAAGAAATAGTCTCAGTAACAATTAGAATACAATGTAACATGATTTTAAGAATAACAAGAGTATGGAAGATTTGCTTGGAGCACTGACTAGTGGCCTAAATAAGAGCCGTAACATTAGAACTACACAGAGAAGGAAATGTAATCCTAGCACACAACTTTGCCTAGTACCAAACAATATTTACACAGCTGTAATAATGTAAAATGTTGTTTATGGTTTTCTACCTTTGAAAAAAGTATGGAGATTTTGGTTGTGGCTGTAGGACAGAATACAACTAAACAATGACAATAATGTTAAATTTGCAAATAATTTAGAACAATTCAGTTCAAAAGTCATTAGGTGGGCCAAGCAACATAGACCTTCACACCCAGAGGTCAGGTAAACTGTACTGCCTGAAGTTGATAAAATCAGAGATAAGTATGTCTTAAAAATGAAGGTAACAACAGAATAACTAAAAATTAACACAACAAAGCTTGCCTCTGGGTAATGGAATAGGGGTGAAGATGCATAGGATATAAGATTTTATCATCATAAGCTCTTTCTATACCTGTTCTGTCCAATACAGTAGCTACTAGCCATGTGTGGCTCCAGAATACTTGCAATGTAGCTAGTCCTAATTGAGATTTGCTATCTTCTGAATTTTAAAGACTTTGTATGAAAAAAAAGAATGTAAAATAGCCCATTAATAATTTTTTACACTGTTTACATGTTGAAATAATATTTTAGATACTGAGTTCAATAAAATCTATTATTAAAATTAATTTGTTTCTTTTTATCTTGTTAACATGGCTCCTAGAGAATTTAAAATTATATGTGGCTCACATTAGTACAACACTGTAAATCTATACAATTTATATATGTATGACTTGGACGAAAACGATACTACTAATACTGGTAAACTTTAACCCACACTATCTCTGAATTGCTACACAGTCTTAATTAACAAGATCCAAATCAATGTCTGTAGTAGTGCTGCAGTAACTGCAAGGTCTAGGGCAAATTCAGTCCTGAGGCTGTGGAGCAGCCTCAAGAATATGCACTTTACATCTCAGCCTCAAACAGCTCCTGAGAAATTTCCTTACTGGGACATGGGTTCTGGTCTCTTAGAAAACTGGAAAAACACTCCCCTCTGCTCAGAAAATATTTTTAAAAAAATTACGGCAAACCTACATAAAAGCAGAGGGAATAATACAGTGAACTCCTGTCTTGAGCTTCAGTGATTGTAAGATTTTGCCAATCTTGTTTTGATATCCTCTACCACTTTATTTTTCAGGAGCATTTTAAACTATATTCCAGATAGCATATTATTTAACTGATTTAACCTCAGTATGCATTTCTATCTGTACACATTTATTTTAAAATAAATACTATGTTGCTATACACAAAATTAACAATTCTGTAATATATCTAATAGCCAGATATTCAAATTTTCCCATTATCTCAAAGTTGTCACTTTAAAGTTGGTTTATTCAAATCTGAATTCAAACAAGTTTTGAATTTGGTTGTTATATCTTTTTAATCACTTTTATTCCACAATAGTTTATCCTTTTCCCTCCCCTTTTATGACATTATACTTTATTAGCAAAACCAGTCATTTGTCCTGTAAAATGTCCCATTCTGGACATTCTGGATTTGGTGAACTGCTTCCTGGTAGTATCATTTAACTTGCTCCTAAATTCCCCATTTTTCCTGCAAAATGGTAGTTAAATTGAGCCCTTCTTAAATTTGTGAGAGAATTAAGCTCTAATATCTTAAGTCATCTAATGTATATAATAAATTAACTAACTTCTTATGCATCCAGAATGGTACTAGCTAGGTACTTACCTAGGGAAAACTGGGAGAATAGTCATTCAAGTTTCTGCAGTGCTTAATTTTTCCACAGAAGCCAGCTGAGAAAGGGTGACTAGAGGCATCTTTAGAGTCAGGTTACCTTCTATTGTGGCATATATAATAGCAAATGTCCTACTACTTTTAGTGTTGCTAAGATTGATCAGCGAGTTCAAGTGTGTCGATCTGATCTTTCTATTAATATTATTAAGTTTTCCCATCATCTTTTCAAGTATCCATTGGTTATTGTTGTCTAGATTCATTCCTTTATCAGGAGTGGCAAAATTGTGATGTTTTAATTGTATCATGCCTCTTATACTCTACTCTTATATAAAAACTTTCCATAAAGAAGAATACTATTTGGGTGATGGGTACACTATAAGCCCTGAGTTCACCACTATATATTCATATGACAAAAAAGACTTGTACTGCTAAATCTATTGAAATAAAAAAAAAAGAACTTTCTCTAACAATTTGGTAATCTAAAAGACAGTTCATACAAGAAAGATAGACCGCAAGTCTTTCCTGTACGAATACATTAATTTTCAAAGGAATGAGTTGGTGCCCCAGCAATTGCCAATGACAACCAACGAGGGGTTTTTCTGGTATCACTTTGAACTCGTGATTTCTAAAAATTATGTGTTTAAATCCACTGCAAAGATTCTTTCTGATGCTAAATTACCCCACCACATTTTCAATGATCAGCTTAAGAGTTTGTATACACTGAATGCCCATAAACAAACACACAATATTGACACACCTACATGTGTGTAAATATCTTTCCAATGGACGAATACTATATTCTTATAGTCTCATTATATTTTGAATAGCTCTACTCTCTAATTTATTAATACATTAAAGACAGGTTATTCTAAGCAAGCACAGAATTTTAAGTACTCGGGAGATACCAATAAACTTAAAATACAAAGAATTTCACCTCACAATTTTTTGCAGCATGAGGGGGGTGTGTGTAATCTGGCCATTGCCTATCCGCCCAACCACATCGTAGCCCTCTCCCTCTTGCCACCATGCTTTAGCCACCAGCATCTTTTCAGTTTCTCTAAAATGCCATGGTTAGTATTTTCTCAGAGCTTGCAGGCCTACTTTTCCTCAATGGATCTTTCCTGACAACAGATACTGCTTCCCCATTATTTTCTATCACTTCCCCATTTTTTCTTTCCTTATAAACAAAAAAGTGTTTTGCTTTTTAAATTGTCTCTCTTCTGTGCAGGATTATAGAACTCCAACAGGGACGAGAACAATGTCACTTTTATTGACACAGCAACACACAGCACAAAGTGAGCATTCCAATAATATTTCCTTAATAAATCTAGAATATGCAGATGGACAGGGCACAGAATACCAATCTCAAATGCTACAGTCTCAAGGAAACCATCCAAGGTTGATATAAGAAACTTGTTCAGGTAGAGTCTATGCTTAAACTTTTTGAAATAACGTATAGGAAACCCCAGTACCATAATATCCTTCTGTCGGATGGCCTTATTAATGGCTAATCTATAAATAAAAAGAACATTTTTCTTACCACTGAGTTAGGTTGCAAATGGCTCTGTTTATTTTTTGGTGATCTAATTGGCATCTGATTCTCCAAAGCAAAAATTATAAGCAATTTTTAAATAAGTATGTACAAATGTTTTGCATATTATATACTTTTCAAGTTGCTGATCCCATGAGGGAGAATGCAGCATACGTGAAAGTTAAGCCAAACAACAGAAAAGCAATTTGACTCTTAACATTGACTTTTAACATAAAAATAAACTATTAGCATTTCTAAATAATTAGCAAAAATCATTTAGAAAACTGGGTATCTTCTAAGAGAATATAATAATTATATTCTATCTTTATCATCATCGCTTGGTTTTTTTGGTCTTTTTAATTTAAAATACTAATTCTGGCTCAAGGGGAGAAATCAGAAATGAATTCATACTGTTTTTAAAGTATAATGACCCAAGAGGTTTGACAAACTAACCAATGATAATTTTCAGGTCATAATGAACTTACCTATTTTGTCTTATGGTTTCTCTTCTCATTCTTTTAGGAGGAATTGGACAATCTGTCACCTCAACCTTTGCTGAATGACGCAATGAGTCATTACACTTACGTGTGGGAGTCATACCTGCAAAGATGGAAAATGTAGAAAGTTAACCTTAAAATAAAAACATTGGAATTATTATATGAAAGAAAAGCAAATACAAATATATGTTAATTTATAGAGAAAGAATTAAGAAATAATACTGAGAATGCCTCTTATTACTCCTGATGAGAGAAGAGTTTATAACCATTTATTGGATGACTTAGAGGTTAAGAGTTTCTGTTGACTTAAGTTCTGGATCATTTGCATTCTTTTTTCTTGCAGTTGGACTCTTTCTCTCTCTTAACATAAATATTTATCTCCATACAAAGAATGTATAAGTTAACAAAAAGTAAACACCTAGTTTTTGCTCTATTAGTTTCAGATTTTTCTCTTGTTCATCAAGTTCTTGCTTTTTTTGCTTCATATCTGGAGTACGAAGGTACTCTAATTGATTATTAAGGTCCTTATTCACAGCTTCCAGCTTGCACAGAGCAGAACGATACTGTTGAAGAAGATCTGTAAAGAAACCAAAGACATTAGATGAAATCACTGATCTCCTACCAAACTCATGTTTTAGGAAAAAGAATTAGCAATTCTGGGTTATTGTGTTATAATGACATGTGGGAACTACTTTCAAAGCCATAAAACATTCAATGTAAACAAATGAAATAGAAAAGCATAATTTAGACTCCAGCACCAAAATGTTAAATTTTAATTTTCTTTGATTGTTTGACTTTAGTTTATTTGTGTCAGGAAAGTGTTTTCTACATAAAAGTGCTCTATCAATTGGATCACTCTCTCAGGTCAATGTTTACATCCTGTCTGATATTCAGTATTTTGAGGGGAGGGTTTCTTTTTCTTTTCTTTTTTTTTTTTTTTTTTGAGAGAGGGTCTCACTCTGTCACCCTTGCTAGAATGCAGTGGCACCATCATAGCTCACAGCAACCTCAAGCTCCTGGGCTCAAGCAATCCTCCTGCTTCAGCCTCCCAAGTAGCTGGGACTACAGGAACGTGCCACCATACCTGGCTAATTTTTCTATTTTTTGTAGAGATACGGTTTTGCTATGTTGCTCAGGCTGGTGCCGAACTCTTGGGCTCAAGTGATTCTCCTGCTTGCACCTCCCAAAGTGCTGGGATTATAGGTATGAGCAACTGGGCCCAGACTGATTTTCAGTATTCAACCTAATTCCACATGGACAAATTTGGCCAGGAGAGGGAAAATGCATTAAATATTGTACTGTTTGAAAATTACTGCTTCCCAAATGAAACCTGGTAAGTAACAGGGGGTTTCTAATAAAAACATTTATAAATATAACTGTGACATGGATTATGCTGTGGTTAAAACTTGGCAGCAATGCAACTTATTAATTGTTCTCATTCTTTGTATAGCGAAAGAAAAGAAAGAATACCACTGCTTCCGACAGATGTAACTATTATCTTAAATACAGAATATTCTTTCAAAAACACTCTTAGCAAAATACTTAACTTTCAA
This sequence comes from Indri indri, assembly GCA_004363605.1. Classification (NCBI taxonomy): domain Eukaryota; kingdom Metazoa; phylum Chordata; class Mammalia; order Primates; family Indriidae; genus Indri; species Indri indri. Next base: position 10,494 of record RJWJ010031860.1, read on the forward strand.
AAAACTTAGTTTTCCTTAAATTATTTTGTCTAAAAATGTATTACATTATTCAGGTTTGAGATTATTGCTGGTCTGCATGATTTACTAGACACTAATTTTTTTGTTGTTTTTTAAAGACACAGTCTTACTCTGATACCTGGGCTAGAATGCAGTGGCATCATCATAGCTCACTGCAACCTCAAACTCCTGGGCTCAAGTGATCCTCCCACCTTGGCCTCCCAAAGTCCTGTGATTACAGGCGTTGAGCCACCACGACTGGCCTTAGACACTAAATATTAAATAGTGACTGTAGTCTAGCAGTTAGTAAACTATTGCCCCTGGGCCAAGAATGGTTTATCCAGTTCTAAATGGTTACATTTTAAATGGTTATATAAATACCTTCACAGTAATAATATCCTTGACTTTGCCACTTGGCCATCAAATCCCCAAATATTTATTATCTAGTCTTTCAATATGCCAGACACACACAAAGATGATCAATATTCACAGGAATGAACACATAAACAGACATTTAACAAACATATACAGTAGTTTACACATAAAATTGTGAAAGAGGCTGCTCGTGGTGGCTGACGCCTGTAATCTCAGCACTCTGGAAGGCTGAGCTGGGAGGATTGCTTGAGGCCAGAAGTTTGAGACTAGCATGGGGGCAACACATAGTGAGACCCGGTCTAAAAAAAAAATTTAAAAATCAGTAGGGCAGGATGGCACACGCCCATGGTCCCAGCTACTTGGGAGGCTAACGGTGCAGGATCGCTTGAGCCTAGCAGGCGTTCAAGATTGCAGTCAGCTATGATTGCACCACTACACTCCAGCCTGGGTGACAGTAAGACTCGGTCTCTAAAACAAAAAATAAATAAAACTGTGGAAGGAATTATTTAAGAGCACAGAGTATATTAGATGTAACATGAATTATTCTATATTTTAAGGGTCAAGAGTAGTATTTTTAAAAGAAAAGTATCCAACCTTCTGGAAATCTACATATAGAACGAGTGCACAAATACACACGCACACACACCTGTGTGTGCTTACGAACATATTCCTATATTTAAATACAAATTCTGTATTTGTAACTAAGTGTTGATAAGGCTCTCATGTTCCTTATTCTTTGTGATTTACTGGGAACGTCAGGAAAAAAGTTTTTAGGAAAAAGGTTGGTTTTCTGGTTTGACAGTACTTCTAATTTCACATTAATGTTTTCTAAGTACATAAAATTATACTTATTTTGTATGTAAGGTTACAATCTTATGTCCAAACTAAAATGTGACGTTGCCCTTACACAAAAGACAATACATAAAAACTGAGGTTATCCAGGGTTGAAATCCTATTTCTTAATATAATAAATTAGTTATGAGATTCTTTTACCTTTTATTTATTTATTTTTAAAAAACCATTCAGACTACATCCTCTACCTCCTTCCCTCAAAGGGAAACAATGATCAACAGCAAATGGCGGTTATAGCAAAGCAACACCAAGAGCCGCCTTCACACTCAGGAGAGAACGCTGTGCCTCCTCCTGGTTTCCCGGGCTCTACATGTTCAGAGAAAATTCTCTAGTAATGAACTATAGAAATGATCCCTGAAAGTACAATCTTCTTTTACCTTTTAAATATTCAAGAAATGAGCATATTCGAAAGTTTTAATAGAACATTAATCTTGTTATTTATAAGCAGAAAGACAGGATATTAAATATTTCCCATTAAATTCAGCATATTTTATGAATAAGGTTCAGTTTATGCGTAAGATGGACAGTAGAAGCTTCATAGGCCTTATCAACCCCCAATTTTTTGTATATGAAATGTAACTTCATGGTGTCTGTAAGTCTCACATAACTCATCAATAGAATTTGTCAGAAAGAAAATTTTAAAAATCACATTTAATTAGTTATAAATGATTTTAGAGCTCTTACACATTTTCTGAAAATTTCACTCATCTGAAAAAACTGATGAAGCTTTACTGTGATGTAAACAGCAAAATATTTTTAAAAATTATTTCATGTAACAGGAAGAAAGCCTAAATGATTATACAATGCATTCATTTCTATATGACATATATTAAGATAGATTATTTCAACGTATTCAGGAAAATGACCATGCAAGCAAAGCTACCAAAATAACACAAAAGGATCGCAAGTATATCTGAAGGACTGTTATTAAGTGAGTGTTTAAGGACTGCCCAAACATAGGTTGCTTTAAAAGGCTAAAGCAATTTTCTCACCACTGGAAGATTTAAGCAGTTAGATGAGTAGGTAGACTTTCCTAAGTAACATTTAGCTGTCTTCAAACTCTGTGCTCCACATGATTCTAAGAACTTTGTTGGCAAAAAAGTGATAAGCACTTATGACTGGGAAAAAATTATGTGGAAAAATACACCAGAATCTCTGCTTTGACTTGCTTCAAATAAACTACCCAGGAAGAAGCGGACAGAGGCAAGTTGTAAGAGGATGGGTATACATGAAACAAGATTGGCTGTTTTCATAATCAAAGCTGGGCTATAGGTCCATGGGAGTTCATCATACTGCTCTATTTCCATAAAAACAAAACACCCTTTCCCTGAAAGCAACAGCATTTAAATAATCTTGGTGACTACTTATAAAAATATTAAGAATGGCTTTACTTAAAAATAAAAACACCAATAAGTGGACTGTAATAATTGAGAACTTAATATTAGAACTAACAAATTAAGCATAATATAATAAACAATAAGTAATGTCTATCCTGGCCAGACATATAATACTTTAGAATATATGAACATAATAAAAATGTTAATAGTTTTGATTATGTCATGATTATAAACTATATATTACAGTAGTACCTCCTTATCCTCAGGGTATATGTTCCAAGACTCCCAGTGGATACCTGAAACCATGGTTACTACCTACCCTATATTGCCATGCGTTGCTTAATGAATGGGGATATGTTCTGAGAAATGCTTCATTAGGCTATTTTGTCATTGTGCAAATATCATACAGTGTACTTAAACAAACTTACATGGTATAGCCTACTACACACCTAGGCTATATGGTATATCCTATTGCTCCTAGGCTACAAACCTGTACAGCATGTTACTGTCCTGAATACTGTAGGCAACTGGAACACAATGGTAAGTATTTGTGTATCTAAACATAGAAAAAGTAATGCCTTGTTGGCTTGTGCTATGATGTCAGGCAGGTATGTCACCGACCAAAATGTCATTATGCAATGCATGACTATAGTGTTTTTTTCTTAAAGTAAATTTTATTTTTTAAGGAATAGTCTCAACTATACGAATTCTTTCATACTTCACTGGTAAAGTTTAAAGGAGTAAATAATGGGGAATGTTTGGGAATATCTTAGCTCCTTTTCAGTAAGTATAGTTTCAGATTTTAGAATTTAACAAATATTTTGGAATATTATTATAAAGTTAAACTATGAGTTCTGACTATTGTTTCATCTTTAGGGTGGTTCCTTTCTGGCCTTGGATGGTTTTCTCACATACATGCACTAATCAGTACTCAGCTGAACACTGGAGGGAGACTTGCAGGTGGAGGTGAGGGTGGGTAAGAGAGGGGAATTTCTCCTAGGAGTGGTGGGGGCCTTCTACAGACTGTGACCCCTTGCTTCTAGGCAGCCAATATAATTGTCTCTACACGTCTGTGCTCTTAAGTACATATACCTAGCAGGAAGCCCCCTCTAAGTCATTACTTTAGAGACCATTTGCTCTTAAATTTATATAGTTCTACTATACTTGGCTATCTGCTTTCCCAACACAGAGCAGTTTGTTATTGTTAACTTTCTTTTAATTGTAGCCACCACACCCAGCTAATTTTTCTATTTTTAGTAGAGACAGGGTCTAGCTCTTGCTCAGGCTGGTCTCAAACTCCTGAGCTCAAGAGATCCTCCTGCCTCCACCTTCCAAAGTGTTAGGATAAAAACTGTTATTTAAGTACTGATTCAACTTACCTATTTGTTTCCCTATGATCAGGCACTGTTTTGGTACTGGAGCTCCAAATACCATTCCTCGAAGTTTATCCATTGGAGGAGCTTTATTCTGAAGGCCTCCAAACTTTCCATTACTTCGAATTCGATCTCCATCTCTGGTCAGCAGTGTAGGACAGTGGGCAATTTTAACAACCTATTATAAGAAAATGAATATTAAGTAGAGAGCAGCTTGTTTCAATGCTCTAAGAAAGGAGAAAACATTTAAGGCTTTTGAGATTAGAAATGACATGATCATGGCAGTATTTTCACAAAATTAATAACTAGTGACGAGTAAGATGAACTAGAGGGAAAAATCCAGAGACAGGGAGATGAATTAGACTACTTTTCCAATGTTAGCCTAAACTAAAATAGTAACAATGCAAATAGAAAAAAGTGAAATTGATGGCTTGATTGATAAGAAGGAAGAGGACAAGCCAGAGAGGTCTGTGTTTCTGAACTCACGGCAGTAGCATCAAGGCAGGGTCACCAAGCCAGTTTAGATATAAGATTTTTAGATGGCTAAAGGATTGCAAAATGATAATATTACATGGAAGAAAATACAGACTGAAAAGCATAGGGCTGAATTTCCCAAGAACAATACTGCGGTTTCATTTATAGGAAGAAAAAGAGCTAATAATTTGAGAGTTGGGGGAACCAGAATCATGTAGAAAAACTGAAGTCAAGGAAAGGGAAGGAAGAAGGAATCATCAAGAATTAAATTCTTCAGAGAAGTCAGAATGAAAGAAAAACACTGGATTTAGTATTTCATGATCTATAAGAATGGTCTTGCAAAAAAGGTCTAGGAAATATAAAAAAATAAAGGTTAAACTTCACTGGTAACCAGAGAAGTGGAATTCCAGTCAGATATTTTCACTATTCAAAATGTTAAAACACACACACACAAAATTTTGGAGGGCGCTATGGAGAAAGAGCCTTCTTGTACACATCTGCTCTGGGACAGCCATTCTCAAAGAAAATGTGATAAGTGTTACAAAGTTTAACATTCTGAACCACCTAGCAATTCTACTCCTAAGAATTTAATCTGAAAAAATAATCACAGATGTGGACAACGTGCACTGAAACATTGTTTTAATAATGAAAAATAGTAAACTTACAATGTCTTAATAAGTTATACAAATAAATTATGGCACATCCACACATCAAAATAGAATACATACATTAAAAAATGGTTAAGAAAGTTATAATTTGTATTTATTTGTTTCGAGATGGGGTCTCACTGTGTTGCCCAGGCTGGAGTGCAGTCGGTATTCACAGGCAAAATCATACCATACTACAGCCTTGATCTCCTGGGCTCAAGGGATCCTCCTACCGCAGCCTCCCAAGCAGCTGGGATTATAGACATGTGGTACCATTCCTTACAGAACATTATAATTTAAGATGTACGAATTCTAATCTAATATTGGGGCTAAATAGTCTCTGAATTATATAAATAAAAGATAAAGTAAAACTACATCTTTAGAAAATGAAATATAATTTCAGGGGTACTTTACAGGTGTTTTCCCACCAAACTGGATACTTTAAAAAAAATTTAAATGGAATAAGATGACTATTTGAAGAAATCCTACGGTGAATTTGTTGGTAAAGTCAGTATTTACAAATTCAAAAATTATTTGTTTTACTAAAAGAAATAATCATATGTTTTCTAAAAGTAAACACTAAAAATATAAAATGGCTTCATGTGCTATCCATTTATCAGGATTCAGGCAATGTTTTTAAGGATTTAATACAATCTTGAATAGCAAACACACTCAAATGTACAGACATGTCTTTTCTCTTGTTAACAGACTGACAATATAGGGGAAGAGAGTTATAAGCCTCTGGTAGATGGACAGTTTTTCAATTCTCCCTTATTCTCATGAATTTACCTCACTAAGCACACTATTAGGACAAAAAAGTCATGATAGCGTTTGCAAATTCAACGAATAAACAACAGTGTTACAAACGTAGACATTACTTATTCACAACTGCCGTAGGGACTAGCAAGAGGTGGAATCAACGAGGAGCTGAAGCAGTATACATAGCATGAAGAATGTAGAAAGAGAACAGTAACAAAGACTACCAAAGCCCAACAATGTAAGGTTACACCAAGGGATGTCACAAGTGCCTTTTCTCAGAAGAGCTTTAAAACAATATTTCATTGGTAAAGTTACATTTACATATGACTTCATTAAAAAATTTGGAAGCAAGGATATCAATATGTGCTGCATCAACTATTTGGAACAAATACCATTCCCGTTTTTGTCACATAGCACTATAACATTTTTTGAAGCTAGTATTGGTATCTTTCATCAGCTTTAAGTTTTCGGCTATTAGTTCTTCAAATATTGCCTATGATCCTTTTCTCTTTCCCTGTTTAGACTTTAGATTTTCTCATTCTATGCCTCATGTCTCTTCAACCTCTTTCTCTTTCTCTCTGGGTTGCAGTCTGAATATTTTCTCTGATCCACTTTCCAATTTACTAATTATCTCTTAAGATGTTAAACCTGCTCTGTTAGTATTTGATTTCTATAATATCTTTTTATTTTTAGAAGCTCTATTTAATTTTTTTCAAGTTGACTTGTTCTTTTATCATTTTCAACACTTTCATATCTTAAACTATATTAATCACATTTTAAATATTTGCTCTCATTGTCAATATGGAAATTATTTCAGTTCTAAGATAAAGGTGAATTCTTCCAGAAAGAACCTGTGTTTGTTTCGATCAAATATGTAAGGATGCTACCAGTCCAGCACCACATCAAACCAAATGTTCACCTTGAGGTTTTTCAGAACATCCAAGTAGTATGAATGCAGGTTGCGAACAGAAGGGGCCAATTTGTTTATGCTGATGAATTCTCTAGAAAAGAGTTTAATTTTTTCTTTTCCACTTATTGCCAAGGTCCAAGATGCGAATTTTTAGCAGTCCCCAGAAGCAGCTAGAGTTGAGATGGAGGTGACAGGTTTATTTCTTTGTTCACTTTACACTAAATTTTAGCCCATTGCGGGGTGGGGGATGGTGGGGTGGGGTCATAGCTATCAGATTCCCCATGTTGGTTAGAGCTCTGGGTTTTGTCTCCTACCCTTAAACCCCTCAAGAGATTGAAAATTGATACTCAGGTTAAATTAGTTTGGCAAATGTTCTCAAGGCAAAAATCTGCCTTTAGTGTTCTTTATCTCGATGGGTTCCCATTTCGACTTAAAATCCTTACTTTCTTGCAAGTTCAGTAAGATAGATATCTGAAATAACATTTTAGTAATCTCAGCTGGAGTTTCCTATGGTTGATCTGTCTAGTTCATCTTTGCATAATCCCCAGTGCACTGTGCTTAGTGGTGTGTTGGAGTCAGCTTGTACTGGGGGTCACAAAAATCAGGTCTCCCAAACATTGTATTCAATGACTTCATACAGGCAGTGGGAAATCAGCCATGATGAGTATTTACACCAAGGAAACTGGCAAAAGCTACAAATCAAGGACCCCCACACTTCCTCCCCAGAGAGCTGGTTGTTCAACATTTAATAGCACAACATTGTGTCTCACACACAGTAAGTATCCAAATATCTGATTGAACTACTTACTCTTCACGTCATCATCCTATTTCTTAATTCTGTACTCACTGGTAAGTTTCTCATCTCCAAACCAATTCTATGTTATCATAACATTTAATGGGTATGATTTCTATGCTATAATTTAGGACATATAAACACACTTAGCACCAACAGAATATAGTAGCCCTCCTATCTAAAGTCACTTTCTGGTACAGTATTATCATATCTATCATTAGGTTCGCAAGGAAACATTCATGAAGATGCCAAACACTATTCCCCAATTAGCTGTATGATATTCAATAAAAGCACTAATTTGGCTTTCTTAAATTAGTAGAGAATTTATTACTGTTTCCTTTTTTTATTTTATTTTATTTTATTTTATTCCAGGGTATTGTGAGGGTACAAACACTACAGTTACACTTTATGCCTTTGCCTCACCCAAGTGCGGGTTTAAGGCGTGCCCTTCCCTCCCCCGCCTTAGTGCTCCCCGTGTCCTTTAGTTGTTGATTTGCCCCCCATCCCCCTAATCCCTAGAGAGTATTTCTGCCATGTGATCAACCTAGTGTTGATCAGTTAGAACCAGTTTGATGGTGAGTACAAGTGGAGCCCATTCTTCCGCTCTTGTGGTGCTTCACTTTGGATAATGCGCTTAATTTTAATCCAAGAAAGTGTAAGAGGTGCTAGATCACTGTCGTTTCTTATGACTGAGTAATATTCCATTGTAAATATATACCAAATTTTATTAATCCACTCATGGATTGACGGGCACTTGGGTTGTTTCCACCTCCTTGCGATTGTGAATTGTGCTGCCATAAACATTCGGGTGCAGATGTCTTTATCATAGAATGTTTTGTGCTCTTTTGGGTAGATGCCTAATAGTGCTATTGCTGGATCAAATGGTATT
>RJWJ010031861.1:0-18912 GCA_004363605.1 Indri indri
AGAAAAATTAGCTGGGGTCCTGGCATCGGCCTGTAGTCCCAGTTACTAGGGAGGCTGAGGCAGGAGGATCACCTGAGCCCAGGAGTTGAAGCTTGTAGTGAGCTATGATGACACCACTGCACTCTACCCAGGGTGACAGAAGGAGACTTTATCTCAGAAAACAACAAGAAAAAAATTCTCACATCAAATATCCAAGCAGTTTTCAACTTTCCTCATTGTCTCCTAATTTTTACATGAGTTTTGTTCCAATTAGCTTTGAATAAAGTCAGCACTTTGCAATTGGCTAATTTGTCTCTGAAGTCTCCTTTCATCTATAGTAGAAGCGTCCAATAAGAATATCATGTGAGCCACACATGCAATACTAAATTGCTTAATAGCCACATTTAAAGTAATTAAAAATGGCCAAATTAATTTTAAATAATATATTTTGTTTAAGCCAATATACACAAAATAGTTTTTCAACATGTAACCTACACAAAAATGACTTTTTATGTACTGTCTTGAAACTCGGGATGTACTTTGCACTTATAGTGCATCTCAGTTTGTACTAGCCTTATTGCTGGGCCTCAACGTGTATGTGTACCTAGTGGCTGTCTACTGGACAGTGTGGATCACAGGCTTCCTCTCCAAAGTATAAGTTCATGGTAATCAGAAAACAAACAAGCAAACAAAAAAAACCCCGAAAGATGCATAGAAAGGATTTTTATATAACTCTTCCTTAACAAAGGATAAGAAGATCCCCAACTGTGATATATGAATGTTTCAGCCTGTGTCTCCCCAACGCTTGAGACAGACACTTGCATGCCTGTAGTTTATTTGGGAGTGTGATCCTTTAGAGCAGGAGTGCAGGACAGGGGAATAAAACACGAAAGGAGGAAAAACCTACACAAACTTGTGTTGTAGAGTTGGCTTCTCCTGGTGGTCCCTTCTGCTGGGACCTTCTGATCACATGGGAACAAACAGGAAAGTATGTATGCAACAGCTCCCATCTCCCAATGCCAAAAGAAGGACCCCCAGAGGACATGGCCCTCATGCTTCTAGATATGAATGTGTGACTGAGCTTCCAACAGTTTTGCAGAACAGATAAGCCCAAGAGGGGAAGCAAGGGGTATGTGACTGGGGCAAAGACAAAAGTTCTGGGGGAGTTCTGACCTGTTATAGCTGTGCTATTCTGATCAAAGCCTGCAGGGGGTTGGGCATGGTGGTTCACACTTGCTTTGGGAGGCCAAGGCAGGAGGATCACTGGGTAAGGCCAGGAGTTGGAGACCAGCCTGGGTAACATAGTGAGACCCCCATCTCTACAAAACATTTTTTAAAAAATTAGCCAGGCATGCTGGTGCACACCTGCAGTCCCAGCTACTTGGGAGGCTGAGGCAGGAGGATCGCCTGAGGCCAGGAGTTCAGGATGTAGTGAGCAATGATGAGGGCACAGGTCACCCACTGCAGTGGTGGCCAGAATAAAACATAAGGCCAAGAGGATTCTGGAGTAGAACACTACAGGTGTCCTTTAGGATGCACCTGTAATTTGAAAGTAAACAAATGTTAGGTAAAAACCATTTTCACAGACATGTGATGGCCATGGCGGGGGATGGGAACATAGTTAAAGAGGCACCAAAAGGGGCAGGAGGAGAAAATATTGGAAATATCCCTCCAGCTAAACTCCCATATACACTAACATCTTTTGTAGCTTCAGAGTTCTTCAAACACAATCAACGATATCTGAAATTCCCACCAGAATGTGTAATGTTCTGGTTTTCATGTGCTTATCTTTATTGCATTATTTTGCTGTTCTGGAATTAATCAGGCTTTCCCAATATGGACAATACCCAATCAATTCCCAGACATCATATTTACTTAATAAACAACATATTTCCACTATTTAAAGTTAGGATAATTTTTGTGAAATTTTTAATCAGATCTGGAAAAGATCTTAGAATGTAGTGTGTCAAACTAAGGCCACTAAGTTACATAAGAATTCTCTCGAGAGTCTTCCCTAGAAATGGTCATTCAATATGTACTGCTAACCAGAGGATAAATGTGAAATACCCAGCTTAGTTTGGAGTATCTCCTCTTGCCTGAACACTCGCAGTTGTCATAAAGCTAGGCTGCTAATCCACCTTCCAAAAGTAAGTCCTGCTACCCTAAGCTTGATACATTTTAGCTTGAAAATGTTTAAGTTCGAGGATGCCAGGTTCTGTGGAACACCTTTTACCAATTCTGCATTGTAAAAGTTTTATGATTCTATTTATCTGCCTAGCTAACCATATGATAGCAGATAAGTCATCTGTAGGAGTGAGCTTCACTGGGCCTTGAAATGTCTGTGACGGCTATAAAAGTAATTGTGTTAATGAATACTGCATGCATTATGGGATCTCATTCTTTTTACATATCAAAATCCAATTCTTGTGAAGTAACTGACCAAAAGTGTTACTACGCTGGGACAAAAATGATTACTCTAGAAATGTGTACACACATGGCCATTCATCCAGCATCCCAAAGATAATTCTGCAACTTCTAACCCAATTCCCCTTCTCTACACCCTTCCTGTTGGGAGTAGATAATTCTTACCTGGAGAGAAGCTAAGTTTGTCTACATAATAAAGGGCTAAGAGAAATCCTGTGAAGGAAGGGAGGAAGAAAAAAATCCCTGCAGGGTAAGGGAGGAAGAATATTATCATCCTGGAAGATGGAGGTGAAGGAGAGAGAGGAGAGACAATTGCCGGGATGTGTAAAGGAAACGGAGAGGAGAGAAAGATGCCGACATTGCCGTGGACCAGGGAGCGGCTCCCAAGAAATTCCTTTTGAATCAATGTTGACCATTGAACTGCTCTTCTTATTGCTTTGTGAGTCTTTGTGTTTGTGGAGGTTACAATACTCTCCTTCAAATGAAGTCCAAGATCAATGAGATATTAACCAAGTATGTGAAGGTAGCCCAGTTGCCGATTTATTGGCTGCATGTCTTGTTTTTTGTATTTTTATTAACTGCTTTCTTTCAGAGCTGCATTTTTTAAAAAATCTTTTTTGGGGTGGAGGGAGGAAAAAAAAGAAAAAAATTAAGAAGAAGAAGAAATTTTTAAAAAAAACCTTTTTTGGCTTAGCTTTTGAAATATTTCTTCTGAGTATAACAGCTATTGTGGTTAAGTTTCCATCGCATTGTGGGTTGTTCCATTTTGTTCACCAGACACATATTGAGTGCCAACCACATGTCGGGCTCGACACTGAAAACCAAGAGTTGGAGATAATCAATAATCAGATCTTGCACTAAAAGCTCAAAAACTGCCAGCAATGGTACTGGAGTATACTACAGAGCACCTGAGAAATAGTGCTTAAAGATGCATATAGATTAATAATGGTATTCACAGTACTGCAAGCCATGATCTTAGGAAGTTTATTATGCCTGTTATTGCCAGATCAGAGCATCCACCCAGACAACTTCATCACTTTGGACAGTTATGCACAGGAATGGATGAAAAGTGAAAAATTTAGTCATCCATCCAGACATATTGCCAATACTTGAAAATTTCTGGGCAACTGTCTAATTTCCTTCACTTTCATCTTGAAGTTTGGCCTCACGGGGCTGTATGTTAAATGTAAGCACTTTGAGGAATGCACACCCCCTCAGCTTCAAGGGCATTTTCATTTGATTGGAGGTGATAACACAACTGGAATTGAGTCGTGGCATTCAGTGTATCCCTCCCATTCCAGTAAAAACGGTTGGAGGGTGTTCAACACCTGAAATTAGCCAGAACTTCAAGTTATACATCTCATGATTAAATTTATCGCTTCAGAACCTGCATTTTCTTGACATGGAAAGCTTTTCTAAATAAATGCTTAGTGCTGGGAAGATGCCCAGCACATTAATCCTTGAACCATACAAAGGGAATCATTTTGCAAATGGAAATAAGTCCTTTAATATAAACCGGGCGACTATTCAATCGCTAAGTCCTGCTTTGCAGTATCCTGTTTAATCCACTGAGTGTTCTGTTCTTTTCCATTCATCTAGCTTGAGCCACAAATATGCTAGTTCTCAATTTGCTCTCTGAGGATTTTTTTTTCTTATCATGACTTAGAGACAGCCAGAAGAATAGTATCAGTGCCTGGAAATGAATTATGAATCATTCAATACTTTCAGAATCCAATGGGACAAAAAAACCAATAATCCCAAATATTCTAGTCATCCTTCTTTCCTTTTTGCAAGAAAATGTTATAATTTGAAAATTTGCTACAAAATTTTCTTGGTGAAGTCAGAGGAACAGACATCCTGGGAAAGAAGGGGTAAAGAAGAAAAAAATGAGGCAACTGAACAAGAGAATCTGTTTAAATGCATCTTCATCATACACAATCTTTATGGCCAATGTGAAGAAGGGAAGTAGGGATATTGCAGCTTTATCTTCAAAGTATAGCTTGCTGCTTTCCACCAAATGAAATGTAAATAGAAAGTCTAAGTGTTCCTTTTCTGCTGTGAGTCAGACCCAGGCTGGAGGCCTAAAGGCCCGTTCAGGATGGAAGGCTGGTCCGTGCAGAGATGACCTTATGATCCAACAGAAAAGCGTTTCTGTATTTGAGAAGCTCAGCCTAAGCCAGTGGTCCCTGGGGGCTCCCCTCATATTCCAAGATAAACTAAATGAGTTAAATAAATGGTAAGTTGGAATTAACATTCGCAATCTGTGACAGGTACAAAGGAATCATTCAGAAGAGACCATGTTCACACCTCATGTCAGATTCAAACAGGGGGACTCTGACCCAGCATAAGCAAGCGTTGGTGTCTTTTTGCCTACAGTGCTATGAAGGCAATTTATGAAGATCTTTTTTTTTATGGTCAGTGTCTTCCCATTGTGTATGCAGAAAATCACGTTAAGTTCTCTACAGCCTCATTAACAAATACTATATTTGAGAGGTTAAGTATTTCAAATGATGCTTTCAATCATAGACTTTATTAGTAAAGATTAATCAATATGGGTTTATTAGCAAAGATAGTAAAGATGATCTCAGAAGGCCTGTTTATGCCCGGTTTTCTATTCCGTATCTCAAAGTCCATCTCGTAATTTCACAACCAGATGACATTCAACTGCATCAGGCCCTTCTAAGTGGCTGTGCCAATGACTACTGTTTACCTAACCCCCCAGTATCCATTTGCCTCTTTTTCTTAGTAGCAGAATCCTGATTTCTAACTAGGATTGTGACATTTAGCAAATAAAAATACAGATTGCTAAATTAAATTTGACTTTAAGAAAAATGACAAATCAATTTTCAGTGTTAGCATGTCCCAAGTGTTACACACAGGACGCCCAGTTAAATTTGAATTTAAGATAAGCAATGAATCATTTTTAGTATAAGCATTTCCCAACTATTGCATACTTATACAAAAAAAATTATTTATCTGAAAATCAAATTTAATGGGGCATTCTTTATTTTATCATGCAACCCCATTAACCGCTTATGTTTCTACCCAGCTTAGACAACATTTCCAAGGCTCAGACCATGATGCGAGCGTGTGACCAAGTTCCCACCAATGTGGCGGAAGCTTACATTGAGTAGTGTTCCCAGGAAGTCTCCTTAAAGAAAAAGGGGTTTACTCTTCTTTCCTCACGGCATTTTTCTCCATGCTGCTGTCTAAGAAGATATGATAAAGGAAGCGGAGAAGGGCAATCTTGGATCACAAAGAACAGGTTTTACCACAGCTCTGGGAGAGGCAGAAGAAGCGGGGGTCCCTGGCAACATCATGTTGCAACACTGAGCTGCCACCCTGCAGATTTCCCTTAAGAGAGATACGAACTCCTGTTTATTCAAACTGCTGTTTCTTCTCTTACATTCAGTTGAACCCAATCCTAATTGACATAGAGGCTTACTTTCTAGAGATTTATGAGCATATCAAAACCAAGGTCTGTGGAATAGGAAAATCTGTGGAAAGCAGATTATTTGAAAGACTGTGAATGTTCACAGTCACATAGATTCTCATTGTGTCTGTGACTTTCTCTCACACACATACATACAGCTTCCCTTACTTTTCTCAAGCACTGGGTATTCTAACTTCCTGGCCCATCTTCTTTCTGATAATTAACCCTAGCGATTCAGAAACAAACAAATAAATAAAAATAAAAATGACCATGCCTGGAGGACTTGAGCATAAAGCTAAATTGAGGTTAGCAATTTCATTAAAGAGGTTGGGCGACCATTTCAGCAGAAGTATTTTGTCGATACTTTTTGAGTATGCTGTCAGGTGGCAGGAAGTAAAGTAATAGATTAAAATAATTTAAAACTTTGGGGCATCTTTGGCTTTGGGGAAAAAATATAAAAATGAATTCCTAATAACGATGATACCTTGTGTAAAGAGACCAATATATCATCCCTTGAAATTTTCCCAGGTCACAATACTGAGATATAAAATTCTATTCCAAAAGGGCAATATTGATTTTTTTTTTATAGTGCTTGAGATTTGCCAACTTCAACATTTTTCTTGGTGCCATGAGAAATGTTGCCACTGACAGGCATTCTACACTAAGCAGGAAGGCAAAAATAGTGTTAAACAGTGGAGTTATGAGAAGAAGAGTCTCTATGTTTTCATTAATGTATCATTCAGAATCCTTGATTAGGAGCTGTATTTTTAATTCCTTAAGGAGAATAGAAATATATAGAAAGGAGATGAATGAAAGAAATGTGACCTTCAAATGTAACAAATACAAGTAAAACTAAGGAAGGGACAAGTATTTAAAAGGTTAAATGCTATTCATTTTGTTATATTAAAAACATAGTGACAGCTAGTAGATTTTTGCAAGGGCTAAAAATTTCAGACTCTGGTTAGAATGTGGAAGTTATCTATAGTGTTGACTAGTGTCTCCCCTGAATTCATCCCACTTGGAATCTCAGAATTTAACCTCTTTGGAAATAGGCTTTTTTGCAATGGCATTAGTGAAGTTGAAGTAGTACTGGATTAGGTGAGCTGTGTTTATAAGAGGAGGGGACACACAGAAAGACCATTCTGAAAGAACATCACGTGGCAACAGAGGCAGATAAAGGAGAGATGCAGCCACAAGACAAGGAACACCAAGGACTGCTGGCAACCACCAGAAGCTAGCAGACAGATATGGACCAGAACCTCCAGAAGGAACCAACCCTACTGACACCTTGATTTTGGACTTCCAGCCTCTAGATCTGGAAGAAAATAAATTTCTCGCATTTATTCAGATATAAATAATGTGAATAATTTTTTTAAACTACTGAATTCAGGAGGTTTTCAGGGGAAGCCAGATAGATATTATTTATCATAATTCAAATATTACATATTTTTAAATATACAATATATTAAGCCACCCAGTTTGTGGTACTTTTGTTATGGCAGTCCTGGGAAACCAATACATCATCCACTGCCCCTCACCTCTGAAAGCAAGGTGCTGTCATCTGATAAAGGTACCACTGGATCATGGGGCACTCAGAAAATTGCAATGCTTGTTTTTCAACTCCTCTGGATCCTGCCCAGTATTATTGACAAGAAAATTTGTTTTTGCAGGATCTTTGTTTATTTGAAGAGCTTTTATTCTGCCTGCCAAGTTGGAAAGACTGTTAGATTATGTCTTTTGTTGAAAGCTTAGTTGTTTGTATTTTGTGGCTTCATTGCCTTTTTTATTTTTAAAGGAAAGGAAAGCAAAATCAAAGGAAATGAAGCAAAGGAAAGTTTCATCAGCATTTTAAGGTCTCTGAACTTCTCCAGACACAATAGTATCATCAGTGAGTCTCATATAGTCTAAGCCTGTGGAATCAGATATACAATATGGAAGGTTTGCTAATGGTCCACCCTTCCACTATTACCTAACCAAGAGTGCATTTAACATTTCTGCTTCGTCATGTTGACAGTCCATTAAAAACAAAATAGAACTGTATTATTTTCCCAGAACTGTGAGCCTAATCTTCTGATAAACACTGAAGGTCCCTTTGAGAAGTGTTACTGAACCTTCTTTCAAGTCAGCACACCTTAAGAAAATGATTATAGCAAAGCATATGCAGTACACTGGAAGGGCAAGGGGACATAGAGAAAGGGATTTGGGACTTGATGAAAAGACACATTACATTTTGAGTATTATATAAAAATGGTAAAAAATAAAATATAAAACATTAGGGAAGGTCTGAAGTATTGATAACATAAATAGAATAATTTTGGGGGAACTACTGAATTCAGGAAGTGTTCAGGGAAGCCAGATAAATATTATTTATTATAATTCAAATATTGTATATTTTTAAATGTTTTCAAAATCGATTTTAGAATTTTTAACATTGTGAGTTTTTTTTTTTTTTTTAAATTTCAGGGTATTATGAGAGTACAAACATTTTGGTTACATTTTATGTCTTTGCCTCACCCAAGCGAGGGTTAGAGGCATGCCCTTCCCCTCTACAATGCTCACTGTGTCCTTTAGTTGTGGGTTTATCCCCCATCCCCCTAATCCCTGGAGAATATTTCTGCCATGTGAGCACCCCAGTGTTCATCAGTGAGTACCAATTTGATGGCGAGTACAAGTGGAGTTTATCAAAAAAAATCTTGTGGGGAATTCTAGGAAGATGGTGTCAGTGGGAGTTTTAAATCTTTCTGAATATCCACATAAAAACAGACAGAGCAACTGGGCAGCAAAGCCAATAACCCTTACAACAAAACCATATGACAAGGCATCATCATAAACTCCAAAATACAAGTGGGTGATACAACACAAGCAGATAACCCCAAGACCTGCATAATCTCAATGTCTGTGCAGAGAAAACAGTAGGGACCAACCAGGGGACTGAAAGACTTGAGAACAGAATTCCAAGTGTTCTTTTTTTCCTACCACCACCTCCAGGAACCATGCTGCTCTGTGCTGCCTTTGCTGAGTCCACAAGCCTCTGTCGCAGATTTAACTTACCCACCTCAAGCATTGCCAAAGGACGGGCTTGAGTCTGATCAAGCTTCTGTATCCAGTTGCCAATTTGCAGGAAATTTGAAGAATAGAGAAACGTGTTGTATAAAACCACAAATATGCAGTCAACAAAATTCTAAGTATGGAAAACCATACAATTGAAATGCCCTAGTTCCTCAACAGAAAAATTAAAGGAAAAGAAAGAGATAAAGGGAGAAAATATAGATTTTAAAAGATTTAAAAAGACACATGAAAGTTTTTAAATGGACAAGCCTAAACGATGATGTCTAGGACTGTCTACTTCCATGATTAAAAGAAAAAAAAACTACAGAGAAAAGCAAGGAAGTGATTTCTGTAAACGATAAGATAGTGGTTACTTTTGGTGGGTAGGGAAGGGGCTGCCCTTGAGCTGGGACACGAAGAGAGGCACAGTAAAGATGCTGACTCCATGTCTGATATTTGACTGCTGACAACGTTCAAGCACCTCTCTCCCCATTCTGTCCCACATCTGGACAAGCCAGTAAGAGAGCCCACGAGCTTTCTCCACCGGCTTCTACAAGAAGTTCAAACTACGCGAGCCATTTCAGACCTGCTAGGAAACCTGCCCTGCTCTTGCCAGAGAGCCTCGTTATATGAGTAATAAATCTTTTCATACACTGTGCATGTTTGGCAACATCAGTCCCAACACCCAAGCCAAATTTTGGGTGGAGGACCAATTTTATCTCTGTAGAACGACCACATTAAGGCTTTGGGGGCAGCTGGCAAAGCTCTACTTTTGGGCCCTGTGTGGGTACTTATGAGGAAAATTGCTTTATAACTTAAGAGGAATATTTATTGCATGTGTGGTGTTCTGTATATTTTATTTTGTAATAAAACAGATAAAAAAATAAAAGCAAGAACAGTAACAACAATTTCTTGTGTCACATCTGTAACCCATTGTGACACATCAAATGGAAACTCAGACTTGGAGCAATGCATTTCTTGGCACCAAAGTACTTACTAAGATAGCGTGGTCCCCTAACCTGGCATGCCACCTCACGGGCTGGGTTTTGAACACTATCAAGCATAGGGCTTTAATCTTCACCTACACAGTATGTCAGTCTGGATCCTTCTGAATAAAATCAATTCCCTACATGTTCCATGTCTCCAACTATAATTTGATGAGGTTGGTATTTTTGTTTGTTTTTTGGCTTTGGTTTTGGTTTCTTGTATTTCATACAAAGATGATCTGAACTTTTCTTGCATAACCCGAAGAAGTTATGTAAGGGAATGTAGTATGCAGTCTTCCTGTTTTATATCACCTTGAGCACCAGTTCAAAGGCAGTCAAATAACAATTGCTTTCCTCATTTTTATGATAAACCTATATTTGTTAGCCATGTTAGAAGCATACCTTTGCTTAACCATTGTATTATATTTGTAAGTTCATGAGGAAATGCATTAAGTCTATCTAGCGAATATTTGTACTCTACAAAATCATTTAGAGTAATAATAATCTAAAAAATGCACAAGTCTATCTAGTGAATATTTGTACTCTAAATAATTGTAAAACACTGACAAAAGGTAAGCCATCAAATTCTCTAGTACCAAATTTCAAAAGAAATCATATCTATTCCATAGTGTAGTGGTTAAAGAAAAAAAAGAGATCATATATCATGTCAGATAATTCTCTTTTCCTCTTTTATAATCCCCAAATCCCATCTCCTTCATAAAATTTTTCCTAAGTAAAATAGAACTAAACGCTGAAAGATAATCAAGAAAACTCCCATAGGCACTCTGAGAATAAAATGAATCATCTGTTTAAATGTTTATTATTATTTTGGAATTTTCTGGGTCCAAATAAATTATGTAATAGAGAAAAATCCAATTATGTAAGTGGTTTGCACTAGCTAGAGTTTTCTCTGTTCCACATGTTTTCTAATTTTTCTTCTGTTCTTTTGAAAATTTCTCCCAAACCCTATATGGTTTGGGTAGGGAGTCAATCATAGACCACCAACATTACCAAACATAACTAACCTTAAATGTTAAGGGAACATCTTAGGTTGGCCCAATCTGACTGTTTCCTTTCTGTAGATGGTTACTGGTATGTTTGTAATCCAAGTAGAGCTAATAGAGTCATTCTCTGGGCCTGACATAAGTAATTATATAACCCTAATGCTATGTAATTGAAAATGTAAGTCAGCATTTGTGGCAATAATGCTGCATAACAAACAACCCTGATACCTGGTGTCTTACAACAACAATTATTTCTCACTTACATGTTTTGAGGTCAGTTCAGGTCCAGATTTGGGGTTCAGCTTAGATTTTTCCCTGTGTCTTCTCATTTCAGGATCCAAGTTTCCAACATTTTCTTCTAGCATTCTTATGGTTTCATACTTTACATTGCAGTCTTTTATCCATCTTAAATTAATTTTTGTGAGTGGTGAGAGATAGAAACCCTGTTTCATTCTTCCGCATGTGGCTAGCCAATTCTTCCAGCACCATTTATTGAATAGGGATTCTTTTCCCCAGTGTATATTATTGTCTGCTTTGTCAAAGATCAGTTTGCCATATGTGGATTGTTTTATGTCTGGGTTTTCTGTTCTGTTCCATTGGTCTATGTCTCTATTTTTGTGCCAATACCATGCTGTTTTGGTTACTATAGCCTTGTAGTATATTAATAGCTTGAAGTCTGGTGATGTGATACCTCCAGATTTCTTCTTTTTGCTTAAGGTTGCTTTGGCTATTTGGGCTCTTTTATGGTTCCAAAGGAAGGATAGCATTATTTTTTTTTCTAGATCTGTGAAATGTGACGTTGGTATTTTGATGGGGATTGTATTGAATCTGTAAATAACTTTGTGTGGTATGGACATTTTAACAATGCTGATTCTATCCAATCCATGAGCATGATATGTTTTTCCATTTGTTTGTGTCATTAGTGATTTCTTTCCTCAGTGTTTCATAGTTCTTTTTGTGGAAATTTTTCACCTCCTTGGTTAAATACATTCCTAGGTATTCTATTTTATTTGTGGCTGTCGTGAATGATATTAGTCTTTGATTTGACTCTCAGCTCGACTGTCATTGGTGTAAATGAATGCTGCTGATTCATATACATTGATTTTGTAACCTGAGACTTTGCTGAATTTATTTTTCAGTTCCAGGAATCTTTTGGTGGATTCTTTGGAGTTTTCTGGATATAAGTTCATATCGTCATCTGGGTAATTTATAAAGAAAAGAATGTTATTTTCTCACAGTTCTGAGGGCTGGAAAGTCCAAGACCAAGGCACCTGTCAAGGGCCTTCTTGCTGCATCAGCACATGGCAGAAGGGCAAAGAAGCAAAAGAAGCTGAACTCACCCTTTCATAATGGCATTAATTCCACCAATGAGGCAGAGCCCTCATGGCAACATCATCACACAAAGGCCCCACTTCCCAACACCACCACAATGGCAACCAAATTTCCACATGAGTTTTGGAGAGGACAAACATTCAAACCATAGCATAGACAAATTAATTTTAGGAAGTGTTTTTCATTAAAATCCCACATGTTTAGGCTTTTCTACAGTAAATTTCTTGGGGGTTTTCCTAATTTTTTACTTAATTACATCAGTGTTAGATAACATGATTTCTTCATACAAATATATTGGCACTGATCTTGAGATTTGCTTTAGGGCCTAGTATGTGGTAAGCTTTTATAAATATTCAATGTGTATTTTAAAAGAATATGCATTCTAAATTTGTAGGCTGCAGGGCTCTACATATCTCCATTAGATCAAATTTGTTAGTTGTATTATTGAAATTTATATCCTTAGTAAGTTTTTGCCTACTTATTCAATCAATTAATGAAAGAGGTATGCTAAAATTCTCCAATTATGATAGTAAATTTATTCATCTCTTTGTATAATTCTGTCAATTTTTTTCTTCTATTCTTTGAAGCTAAATTATGGGGTGGATAGAGGTTAAGAGTTACTACAATTTCCTGGTGAATCTAAATATTTTATTATAATGTCTACTAGTTGCTTTGTCATGACAGATACCATGAATTTTATGATATGATGCCAGGTGTCATTAAATTTTATCAGTATTTACAAGTATTTTTTAATAAATCTCAATTGCACAGAATAGGATTAGGCAAAATTTTCAGTACATGATGCACTGTATTCATTGAGTCATGCATGACCCCACCTTATTTCATTTGTTTGTTTGTTCATGTGTATATTTATATTATAAACTCCTGTGAACCAAATACTCAGTACATACAACATTGCTGGCAATTTGCATGTGTGCTCCTTGTATATTTCACACTCCTGGTTTCCCTTCAGGGGCAGTAATTATCCTAAATTTTGTGTTTATCATTTCCTTGGCTTGTGTCTGTTTTGCTTTTAGGTTTACCTCATATATTTATATGCCTAAACAATATTTTTTTAGTTTCACAAAAAAATTTACTATACGGCATGTTGTCTTTGGGGACTTACTTTTTTGACTCAATTTTATGTCACTGAGAGCTACCCACATTGTTATCCGCACATCATCATTTTCACTACTGTATAATAACGTGATGTTACTTGATTATACCACAATTTCTCATCCATTTTCCTGGCAATGGGCTCATCCTCCTGCATTCAATCTGCTGTGAACTTATATTTTGGATTTATTTCTAGTGGAAACAAAAAAATTGACTTTGCTTGTTAAAAATTTAAATTCAATGTGACATGATCTTTTACACCTGACACTAACTTTTTTGTATTTAAAGCGAATTAATGAAGTTTCTTTCTCTCCCTTTTAGTTTAACTTTCCATTTTATTGATTTTACTGTACTTTTATTTCTCCTTTCTAAACATTTTAGGGGTGATTTCTTTTTCAGTTTTTCACCTGTATTTATAGAAGATATCCATTTTGCTTCATTTAATAGTTGGCCTTGATATGTTAATATATGTATTTAAATTGAAATGTACAACCATTCACTATTTCCTCTTGTTTCTGAATAATCGAAGGACCTTAGAACACTTTAACTCTGGTCACCTCTCTGGTAGATATGGAGGAACAGCCCTCAGCATCCATTTCAAGTCTTTGTAATGTACAAAGGCGAGAAAGCTAAAATGTGTTTTCCAGACTCTTGCAGCTAATATCCTGGATATGGTTCAGGTTCCACCAAACAGAAGTACCACCAATCAGAGTTGGAGTGCAAAACTGAGGTAGACACCAGGCTTTGGCTGTTTTTATGGTCAGAGGCATTTGGTTTCTCTGAAGCAGGGTTGTCTGAGGTCTAATATCCAGTGAGTTGCTTCATGAATATCGTTGGATGAGATGTGAAGCATCCATTTTAAAAGACCATGCTTTTGATGATGCATCTAAAAAGTCATCGCCATATTCAAATTCATCTAGATTTTCTCCTATGTTATCTTCTAGATTTATAGTTTTGTATTTTACATTCAGGTCTATAATACATTTATAACTAATTTTTGTGAAGGGTGTAAAGTTTGTGTCCAGATTAATTTTTTTTTTTTGCAGATGGATGCCCAGTTGTTCCAGCACTATTTGTTGAAAAGACTATCTTTTCTCCCTTGAATTGTCTTCTCTCCTTTGTCAAAGACCAGTTGACTATATTTATGTGGGTCTCTTTCTGGGTTCTCTATTTTTGTTCCATTTATCTGTCTATTCTTTTGTGCATACCACATTGTCATAATTAGCTTTTTAGTAGGTCTTTAAGTTGGGTAGAGCCAGTTCTCTGAATTCATTGTCCTTCAATATTGAGTTGGCTTTTCGGTTCTTTTGTCTCTCCATATAAACTTTAGAATCAGTTTGTTGAAATAACTTGCTGAGATTTTGATTGGAAATATATAAATCAAGTTGGGAGCAATTGAAATTTTGACAATATTAAATATTGCTATCTGGGAACATGGACAATCTCTCTAATTATTTAGTTCTTTTTTTCTTTCATCAGAGTTTTGTAGTTATTTTTTTAGATTTATATCTAAGCATTTCACTTTAGGATGGGCTACTATAATGGATAATATAGTTTTAATTTCAAATTTCTCTTATTTATTGCTGGTATATAGGAAAGTGATTGATTTTTGTATGCTAACCTTATTTCAGATTTTCTACACAGACAATCATGTCATCTATGAGCAAAGACAGTATTATTTCTCCCTTCCCAACCTGTGTTCCTTTTATTCTACCTCCATGTCAAATGTTTATCTCTGAATACAATCTATAGTGGGAAGTTATTTTCTTTCATCCTTTTGAAGATGTTATCCACTAACTTGTGGTTTCTATTGTTTCTGTTCAGGTCTGTTATCAATTTAAGTGTGTTTCCCTGATAAGTAAACCCTGTTCTTCACTAACTGATTTTAAGGTTACCTCTTTGTCTTTCATGTTATGCAGTTACACTATAATGTTTTTAGAAGTTTTTTTTTTATTCCTACATCCGTTTGCACCTTGTGTGTTTCATTAATTCTAGACATTTTTAACTATTTTATTTTCTAATATTGCTTCTTTTTCCGCTCTCTTTATTCTCTGTTTTTGAAAATTTAAATAGGGATATCTAAGAGCTTCTCATGCTATTCTTCTTTCACAGTTTTTATTTCTTTGTCTATCCTGCATTCATTTCAGTATCTTGTGCCCTATCTCCCAGCTTCCTTACTATCTCTTCAGCTCTGTCTAATCTTCTGTTGAGCTTTATATGTTGAAGATCATATTTTTCATTTCCACATGTTCTATTTGGTTCTTTCTCAAATCGACCTGGTTATATCTGAGAGTATCATGTTCCATAGCCATGTTTCCAATCCCTATACTTCTGAAAACATTTTAATCACACCCATTTTCTAGTGTTTATCTATAATTCCAATAATGAGGAGAGGTATGTCTAGCTTTGCTTTTCGTAGTTTCTGATAACTTTTTTTTTTTTCTTGAACAATATGACTAGGCGCTCATATCTGGCTGTTTTTATATGTACAAATTCTGAAAGCCCCAGGCTGACATGCATTCTTCCAGAAAGAATTTGTGTTATCTCATTCCAAGCATCCTGGAGCACCCCCAATGCAGCAGTAATTTAATTTAATTTATCAAATTAAATTTCCCTGGACTATTCAAGTGACATAAGTTTGAATCCTAATTCTGTACACGGATAGGCTTATAGTTACTAATTTCCAGAGATATTTTTTTCTCCACCCAAAGCCAAGAATGTAGACATATCCTTGCTAGGAGCAGATTTGTTAGCCCACCCTTTCACTGTAGCTACCATCCTTCATAAGTACAGGGTGTATGGAGGTCTTGGTTCTTCCACCATCCTTTATGTGGGCCAAAGTGCTTGTCTCTCATTCTTCCATGTGGATACTACAAGCCAAGTCTCTAAGTTCCTGGTATTGGCAGATCCCTTTGATGTAGCCCTTGTCTGTGTCACACATGTATCACTCTGGGTTAGTTCACTCTTTGTTTTTGGCCCCTGTGGATTTCTATCATTTTTTTTTGTTGGGGGAGGGGGGGGTGACCTAAGCTAAGATTTTAAAAGACTATTAATAAGTATTAAGAAACATTGCTAGGTATTTGCAATAAGAAGGCTTTTCAGAATTTCTTGCTCATAATTTTGCTGAAGTGGTAATAGAGTTGAAAGCCATGGAATATTTAAAAATTATTTGAAGATAACAATGCTTGTAATAGTTTTTACCTACCAAAACACACATAGTAACTTACCCTAAGTTTTTTGAGTCCAACAGTAGAGGAGACCTTAGAGGAGTACTATTATAGCTTCGTTAACATTAGACATTATATCAATTTGATAATTGGTCAATGTAGATTAGTAAGTGTCCATATTTTGTCAACAAATGTTTAAGTCTCACCTATGAGGGAATGTGAGTAAAAAGAATCATGAGGCATTTTAAAGGAATTAAGTTTGATATTTGGATTCTTGGATTTCTAAAGTTGCCTTTGATCTTGCTGTATTATATCTATCACCAGCCACAGATTTCAAACTTGTCTATGACTTTTATCTAAGACAAAGATGACTTTTCTTAAATTCAGAAGTTTCTGTGCCACGATGAGGCAGATTTTATCTGTTCTTTACAGAAAATACATGTGCTCCAGGAGTGTCTTCCCAGATCCTCCCTCTGCTATGAAGAACAGGAGTCATGTAGATTCTTTCAGAGCCTGTGCTCATATTGCACAAGCCCCAAGAGCTACTAGTATCACTGTCAAGAACAACAGAGCCACAGGCTTCCCATGAATCCCCCTGCAATCTCTGGTTTGGGGCCATGATTTGCCTGCTCCCTCCTTCTTCCCTGCCTTGCTCTCTGCCATCTGTGCCAGAGTCAAATGGGAGTATCAGACTCCTGTGTCAGTGGTGAGCTTGCTCTCCCCACTGCATGGGTTACTGGACTTCCGGCCTCAGCAGCGAGTTGCATGCCTGGTGGGCAGGGATGCTGCCTTGGTCACAAGCTGTCTGCACGTGGGGTGGGCAAGGAGCTCTGCTCTTTCTTGCTCTATGGAGGTGGTAAGCAGCAGAGCTGCACATTTGGTAAAGCCTCTCTGATGGCAATCCAACTTGTCCTAACTCCGCCATGCCCCAGCTATGAAGCTTTCTAGGGTGGTTGCACCTGTTGACAGAGGGGCCATGACCACAGCCATCACTGGCTGAGTGATCCTGCAGCAGGAGAGGGTGAGCATTATTGCCCTCCCACTCAGCAGTCCCAACCCCATGGGCAGGGCAGGAGGAGGCAGAGGGGTTTCTAGAAAAATCTGAATGCCTCCTGTGAATGAATGTGATGCCAGTTAAGACTTTCCATGGGGGAAGGCAAAGAACTGTAAAGACTTCCTTCCTCTCTCAGAATGTATTATCCACTGCCCTGAAATGCATGTAGCCAGGCACCTGGTCAGGGAAACAGGTGGCCAGCTCATTGCAAAAATCTCAAAGTTTGTGCCATGATTTTCCTGTCTCTTCCCTTAGGTGTCTCTAAGCTTTTATTTTGAACCCTTCTTTCAAGAAAAAGAATGTAAACATTTGTTATCCAGAAACATACATATAATATCATCCAGATATATGCCCTCTATAATTATAATCTAGATGCATGCCTCCTGTAATTTTAAATTTCAGATTTGGGCTCATAAACATTCCAGAGATTATGATCCCTAACCATACAGAGTTTATATTTTCATTGAAGAGACAGAGCAAAGTAGCTACACAAATAAAGTCACTGCCAACTGGGCTAGGTGCTCTGAAAGTAACATACAAGGGGCTGAGCTGGGCAACAGAGAAGCTCTATTATATCTCTTATCATAATGTGTCATAATTGTCTGCACTTCTGCCACCCCATTAGATTGCAAGGACCTCCAAGGTCACAACTAAGACTTTTTTGTCTTGGTCTCCCTCATACTTGGAAGAGTGCCTGACACATAACAGCTGCTAGGACAATGTCAGCTGAAGGAATGTATGAAGGTTCGTGTTGATCAACGAGTTAACAAGGGTTTGGGGGCTTTGTCGAGAAATGGTTCCACTTTACACAAAATACAAAGAGTACCAAGCACAATCTACATTTCACATTTTATATTTAATATTAAGGTTCTATGTTTTCAACCCATAAGCAAGTGTAGGTTTTATAGGAGAAGGAAGAATCCAGTTTTCCTAATTATCTTCCAGTCAGACACAAGGAAAGCACACGATACCAGGGCTGTGAGTGGTAAGCTGTGTGATCAATGCTGGAAGAAAACATGAGACAGTTGGAGGTGTCTCTGGAAGCTTTAGTGATAATTAAGTTCCCTGTTCTCAGGTTTCTTGCCACCTTCCTTCTAGCTGCCAGAACAGCATGTTTCAGTCATGAGGGCTGAAGAAATAACTGAGCTGCTGGTTTGTTCCTGCCCCTTCCCCTCTGGGCCCCGCCCCCTTGTCAGTTGCTTTCTTGAATTTCCTGTCACTGCAACTTCCCCAGGGGCACTGGGTTGAACAGTGCTGGTATCTCTAAGCATATTCATGATCTCACGGGCAACATTTGTCCTTCATGACTGTGTGGCTTCTGGTTTCTGAAAGACATGTACTCTGCATGAGATCTGGGACGACAAAGTTT
>RJWJ010031862.1:0-19096 GCA_004363605.1 Indri indri
AAGAAATGGGGATAGGCCAGCCAACCTAAGGGCATGGGACTTAATGAGCGCTTATAACATTTCAGACCATTTGATTTGCTTACATCTTCAATACCTGATGATGTGGGTTTTATTTCGTTTTCATGAAAAGTTATTTTTGTACGTTGTGGCCAGTAGTGTTGCAGAAGATTGTTCCAAGTATCCAAAAGGAGGCCTGCAATATTGTGGATACCTCTATAAGGTAAATAAAGACTCTTTATGGCATGAACCTCTCAGATCTAAGGTAGACACCTGATTCTCCCACAACTTGATTTATGAACTAGTTAACCGATTCTTACAGAGGGCTGCTTCTCACACAGCTCTGCTTTATTTATTATGTTAACAGCATCTAGTTAGTCCCAGCTGTTCCCAATACTCACTTCATACTCCCCAAGTCTATCCCCCTTAAACTTGGAGACACAGCAAACCTTGGAAACACTGCCTTGCAAAAACCAGAATTGGCTATTTAGGAAGATTCTGGGTTGGCTGGCTAACACATCCTTTCCCACGTGTTTAACACCATCTGGAAGCATTTTGTTTTTCATGAAAAATGCAGGTCACCTGATTATTCTATGGTTCATTGCTCTAGAAAATGTTTTCTAAATTAAAAAAACTAACAAAAGATCCTCAAAAATACAAGAACAGAACACATCAATGCAGTCCCTTATTAGCATGATTTCAGTGGCCAAGAATTTAGAGAGATCAGATCACAAATAAATCAACATAGAACTTATGTATTTAGGCTAGGGGGTGTTTAAATACTAATTGACAACGTGGCAAAAATTAAGGGGAGTATACTTGTAAAAAAATTGTTGAAATAAATTTAATTTCCCAAAGCTACTACCATAATCAAATCCAATCATGTAAAATTCATGATTAAAAATAAAGAAAAATGCAGAAGTCGTTGTTTGCCTCCTTCTTTACGTCTAAAATTTCAAGAAATAATGCCAAAGGATTTTTACTCATGGATTTTGGTTTATTCTCCTAAAGAGAGTAGAGTAGAAACTTCCCCTTAGTTTTTCACTGCTTGAAAATGATAAATGTGAAGTAGGAAGGATTTTATCTGGAAGTAATTTTAAAAATTGATAACTAAAGCTGCTAAAAGATGAAATTAGTTATCTAAGAGGGAGGTCAATAAGTATGGAATTACATTCTAAGATCTTAGAAAGTCAAAAGCCTTTGGGACCTAGACTTAAATGTGGGAAACAGCAAGATGCAGGCAATGTGGAGAGGTAGAAACAGTGGAAAACTGGAGAATATATTCTCCACCTGATGGAATTCAAAATTGCACAATTTTAATCATAGCATGGTGGAATAACAAAGTCTACCATATCTTGAATATCATCAGTATTTGATATAGTCAAGAATTTGCCATATTTCACTGTGCTGCACTAGATAAATGTTGTCAAATACTGTGAAAAGTCCTAAAATACTTTATTTCATTAAATCTTAACTCTCCGAGGTAGGCATGATTATCCCCATTTCACAGAAGAGGAAACTGAGGTTAGAGTCTAGACTTTAGAGACTAGAATAATTCCTGGCACACAGCAGGTATTCAATAAACATTTGTTGAAAATCTGCATGAATGACAGAACCTTTCCCATCTATATTTTGTATGGTAACGTGGGGGTGAGACTGTAAACTTTGTGGCCCTTTGTTTGTTGGGTTCCTATTAGGTTTTGTCAACAGGGACACTAAAGGGAACTGGAAGGCAGGAGGGAGCAAGGGGGCTTCCTCCTTCCTCCGTGAGCTTGCTGTTCCATTCAGCATCACATCAGCTACTGCCCTTCTCCCAAAAAAAGCAGCTGGTTCCAGTCTTCAGCTTCTTTAGCACTTCCAGAACTGGCCTTACTGCATTCCCTCGGGGCAACCAGCAGCAGACAGTGCCCACCATTCAGAGGTCAGAGCCCTAACTCTGTGAGCCTTCTCCTCCAAGCTCTTGATGTATTAGCATCAACCAGGTGACACTCCCTCCTCTGAAGCCAGAGTCCTTAGCTCTGCAGGGCCTACAGCAAGTTTCTCAGAACCACTACCAGCCAGCCAAGTTCCTTTCTTCAGAGGTCTGCATCATAGCTCTGCAAGACCCCTTATTTGAGTTTCCAGATTCTGAAAAACCCCAACTCCTTCCCTGTATTCCCCCAGCCTGGGAACAAACACTGTTTCTTGTCTACTTCAGTGTTTCTTACGTTATCTCAGTGTTTTGTTGTTGTTGCTGTTGTTTTGTTTTTCTGTGTGTTTTCTATACCAGATGTCCAATCTCAGGTTAACCAATTCTCAGTATTCTTTCTGCGAAAATACCTAGCATGGTTCTGGTTTCCTGACTCGGCTTTGCCTGACACAGGACAGCTACCTCACAAATCTGTTTTGGAGATTAACTTCTACATACTTCACAACAGATTCTCATTAGCTATTATTTGATTTCTTACTTAGAGAAATATACCACAGCATTACCACTCTCTCCCAGGTTAATATCAACTACATACTCGATAACCATACCTTCCAAGCCTTCACCAAAGGTAATGCCATTAATGTTTAATAGAAGGCTAAGGATGAAACCCTGTTTCACATCAATAGAATCCCAAAACTGACTTCCCTCTTTTAAGTATATGTATCTCTCCATAGCGGGCATACACTATTTTCATCATTGGATCATAAAATAATAAACCTATTTTCATTTTGAGAAAATAATTAGTGCTTTAGATAAGTTTTGGCTGCAACACAATGGACTGAAAAAAGCACTGGCTTGGGAAATATAATCTTGGCTCTGCCACTAATAAATGTTTGACTGTGAACACATCACTGAGCCACTCTGCTTTCCAGTTCCCTCAGAAGTAAAATAAGGAAACTGAACTAGGAAATGACCAACATTTGTTTTAGCTTGCTCAGTCTAACTATAAGGATTAGTGTTATCTCTATCACTAAGATATTTCTGACAATAAAATGATTTTAAACCAATTATATTTCCAAGAGCAAGAAGCTGAATTTGAGGAATGAATGCTTCTTTCTTTAAGCAGATAGGAAGCCAGTTATATAAAACCTGGAAAAAATCCAAGGACAATGAGTCTCTCAAAAATGCTAGTACTTCTGTGGTCAATTCACTTTGAGCCTAAGAGGAAGGGAAGCTAGTCTAGCTGCAATTGTAATTGTAAGGAAGCTACACATGCCTTCTTACCATGAAAGAGTGCCTCTAGGATAATGGCAGGGCTGGTGGTATGATGCCATCGCAATGCTATGCAATGTTATGGGAGTAGACTATGTGTTCAACTTGCCAACCAGAACACCAAGTTCGGTTTACAATCCTTTGTGGCCCCCAAATTGCTATTGTGGCATCCAGCTGTCTCTTCACCAGGAACTTCAAACAGTGCAGCTGACACCACAGGCAGCAGCTAGCTGAAGTCCCTCTCCTACGTGCCTAGAAAGAAATAACCACAACCACTAAAGCCAAAGAATTTTTGCAGCTTCCCTAGGATCCAAATAAAGATCCTCATTCCAAAGTTGTAAAGTGATGAGCCTCAAATATCTGAAGAAGGAAAATCCCAGCTCAGAAGAGAAAGAAATTTTATCCCCACGATTACCTCTATAATAAAACACTTTTCCTGATCCTTGTCTTCCATCTTTCCTTCTTTCTTTCCTTCCTCCCTCCCTGTCTTCCTACCCTACTTCCTTCCTGCCTTCTTGCCTCTTCTCCCTTTAAAAAAACTGCCCCAATATTTATTGATCTCTTACAGTACTAAAAAGTATTCATACAAAGATAAAACATCACAGCCCCTAAATTCAGAAAGCTCTCAGTATAGAGGATAGAAGTAAGATCACATATGATGGTAGAATTGAGTAATATATACTATGATAAGAGTGCATACAGGATTCTGTGAGAGTACACAGCAAGTCAGGGTGGAAAGTTAGTGCCACAAAAGGAGAAATGCTTGATATGACTCATGAAAAATGCATATGAGTGGTGTGACAGGAGAAAGGAGGAAGCAAATCCATTTGGGCAGAACAGAATGTGAGTCATCAGTCACCTCAGTCACAACAGCCCAGCACCTCCACCGGTCTCTGAAAGCAGAGGAGTATAGCTGAAGGGGAAGGTGTGTGGAGAAGCCACTCCAGATAAGGTGGCCATAGCAGATAAGGTATACCAGGGCAGGCTTTGAATCCACACTGTACGGAAGGAGAAATCTTTGACGGGAGTTTGACATCAGATTTACATTTAAGAAAACTAACTTTGGGGTCAGTGGTAAGGATAGATTAGAGCATCCCACACTGAGAAAACAAGGGAAAAGACATTAGTGACTATTGCAGTGTTTCAGAGAGGATGTAGGAGTGTTTGGGTTAAGATTGTGGCAACTGGAGTGGAGAGGAGAGGACAGATGTGAGACACCAGGGACATAAACTTGAATGGCTACAGAGTGGAGGATGTGAATGAAAGAGAAAAAAGGGGCCTGCTTATTTTACCGCTGCTTATTTTTATCTGTGCCAGGTCTCAATCATTCATGCTCAGAGGTGGAATTGAGTCCTATGTTTTGTGGGGAAAAAAAAACTCTGACTAATGTTTCCTCTCTGATCTTTAGTTGTGGTACTTGAAATTCTTTCATCATGGAGGTTAATTCCTTTAGTTTCAAAGATGTGTAGTTTCATAGAAATCATGAATTACCATGCATATTACTCTAGGTAGAAGTAATACCATAAGCCCTTCAAGGAAGAGCTCCTAAATGAAGTTCTTCAGAGAAGTACTTTAAAAAAAGAAAGTATTTTTTCTCAGAGTATCCTTGGCCATAATATTTGTCTCCTATATCGGTTTTAATGTATAAATGACATTTTTAATGACAACATTTTCACTGGCACTTGAGAATAATTTATGCTTTATGTATATGTGTCAAGGTTATGGTATTTTTTGGTAGCATCACTACACTACCACATATCCACAAGAATAAAAAACTCCCATTTGGTATGCACAGTCTTTACTGCATCTAAGAAGAATCTCTCCATGTCAAGGAAGATAACTTTAGCTAGCTAAGCTGCATACAGGTTGTTTGTGGGGAAGAATATTAGACACTACTGGTCTAACACTAGAAAATGGAGATGAAACAAAAAGACCAATGGAAAGATATTTAAAGCAAACTGTCCTTAAAGATGTTTCCATATGCTTAGCATTAAAATTAAAACACAGGGAATAAGTTAGGGCTAGAGATACATATCTGGGACTCATGAAAAATTGCATGAAGAGAGGAAAAAGAAAGGACCAGAATAAAATTCTAAGAAATTCTACACTTAAGTGAAAAAAATAAGAAGCCTATAAAATAAGCTAAGAAGTTCAAAAGAGTAGAGCTTCTATTTGATAGCATCAGATCAGATCACATTGAAGCAATGACCACTGAGCAAAGATGTGAAGGATTTAGAGGGCCAGCTATGTGGGTATCTGATAGAACATCACTACAAGCCTAGGGAAAAGCCAGTCCTGGGAAAGTGCCTGGAATGTTAGCTGAAGTTAGTAAATACACTGAAAGGCCAAAGTGTGAAGGGGGAGGACTGTGTAGTTGCCTAAAGGCCCTTGTCTTGACTCCACCTTTTACTCTGAGTGAACTGGGATACCACTGCAGGCTTCAGCAGAAGATGGAAATGCTCTGGCCACTATGTTTGGAATAGGCTATAGGGCAGGCAGAAGCAGATGGATACAGAGTAATCAGTTAGAGCTGCGGTCCCCAACCCCTGGGCCATGGACCAGTACCAGTCCATGCCCTGTTAGGGACCAGGCTGAAGAACTCTGCCACACTCTACCACCCCCATGGAAAAAATGTCTTCCATGAAATAGGACCTGGTACCAAAAAGGTTGGGGACCACTGAGTTGGAACACTATTAGGTGAGAGATAATCATGGCTCCATAAGCCCTTCAAGGAAGAGCTCCTAAATGAAGTTCTTCAGAGAAGTACTTTAAAAAAAGAAAGTATTTTTTCTCAGAGTATCCTTGGCCATAATATTTGTCTCCTATATCGGTTTTAATGTATAAATGACATTTTTAATGACAACATTTTCACTGGCACTTGAGAATAATTTATGCTTTATGTATATGTGTCAAGGTTATGGTATTTTTTGGTAGCATCACTATACTACCACATATCCACAAGAATAAAAAACTCCCATTTGGTATGCACAGTCTTTACTGCATCTAAGAAGAATCTCTCCATGTCAAGGAAGATAATTTTAGCTAGCTAAGCTACATACAGGTTGTTTGTGGGGAAGAATATTAGACACTACTGGTCTAACACTAGAAAATGGAGTAAGAGTGGAGGACGTGAGAACCAGTTGGATTGTGAATATGTCTTAATAGTAGAACCAATAGTTCTACCAATAGTTCTGTGTAAATTACATGTAGAGTGTAACAGGAAGAGAACAGTCGATGATTATTCCAAGTGTTTTCTTTCTAGAGAAACTTCAAGGATGGAATGGCCATAAGCTGAGATGGAAAAGGCTGTGAGTGAAGCAGGTTTTAGGTGGAAGTTCAGAATTCAGTTTTGGACAAGTTAAGGTTGAGATAAATCTTACCTATCCAAAAGGAGAGTTCAATATGGTGGTTATTATGTAAGTCTGGTGTTTGGGAGATAGTGTAGGCTGGAGCTACAAATTTATGAGTGGTTGGCCTAATGAGAACTTAAAGCTCTCTGATTAGTTTTATGATCAACAAGATAGCAATAGTAGATCAAAAGACTGATCTTTGAGCACTGGAGTTCTCCATCAGTAAGGGTTTGGGGAAAAGAGGAACCAGTACTGAAGACAGAGAAGCAGTGGCCAATTAAGTAGGAAGAAAAGCAAGGAAGTATGGTAGCCCAAAGGATGAGTGTACAAAGTATATTAGAAGGAAGAAGGGAATGGTCTAGTAAGTCAGATGCTACCAACAGATTAGTATGTAGCCTAAAATTTGAAATCAGATTTAGTCATGGTAGTAATCAGTGGACTTGAAAAAAGAAGTTTCAGTGGAATAGTGGTGGTGAGAGCCTGGTTGGAAACAACTTTTTTTTTTTTTTTTTTTTTTTTTTGTAAATGAACATAAAGAAATTGGGCAGGCTTACAAGGAAAGTAGGGTAAAAAAAAGTTTATTTGTAATTTAAGATAGGAGAAAAATAGCATGTTTGCATGCTGATGGGAATACGTGGAGGAATGAGTGGGAAGGGAAATAGAGATAGTGATGGTAGAAGACACTGGCGGCAAGAAGCTTAATCTGGAAGAAATAGAGATTACTAGGAGGGTTTGTCCAGAGGGACTCAGAGTCAAGGCAAGGTTTATGAATTTTTTTTAGGATGGGACAAACTGCAAGTGTGGGAGAGAAAGAGCTAGTAGAATAAAAAGGGTTTAATAGAGAATAAAAAGAAGTAATACAAAGAATTAGTCCCAGTGGAGGTGAATGGAGGAAGGATTAAGAGTATAGAGGGAAACTTGACCCATGTGCACAGTGATAACTCCTCCTCTAATCCTGGAAGGAAGGAGGATACAGATGAGATGAAAAGTTAAGTAAGGGAATAAAAGTGAGGATGTGTGCATTTTGTGGTGATGTAGAAGGTGCGGACAGCTGAGGAAGGGAGGATGACTGCTAAGTTTAAGAAGGGAGTGAGCTTTGGAACATTTCCTGAGGGGAAGGAAAAGGATCATGACCAGGGATAAGTGAAAAGATGGGTTAACTGGCTGAGATCAATGTCTGCATGAAGTCGAAAAATCATACATTAATAGTGACACCAATTCTTATAATGTAGTGGTTATTTTCTACAGTCTTTTTTTAAAGCTCAATTGTAAGAGATGAGAAGGCAGATGATGGGTTGATCTTGGCTTGCTAGGAAGATGCTTTAGAAATAAAAAAAAAGCAAGGGTTGACGATGTTGGTACTGGTGTTGTGGCAATGATTAGCCATGAAGTCTGGGTTGCATAGAGAAGGAAATAAAGCCAAGAGGGAACAGACAGAAAAGCAAATGGAGAGCCAGGAATAGATGGTTCCTTGAGGGAGAAGAGCAAGCAGCTGTGGAAACTGGAAGAGATTGATGTGAACCAATTCCAGATGACAGTAAGTTAAAGGCATGGATGACTAAAGTGGAATATCGGGATAGTAAAGACGCCTTAGAGTAGAGTTGGATGGATCATTGGCATTGATGCTTGAGTTGCTGAGGGTATTAAGGAAAAATGTGACTGAGTAAAGTCTTCTTTTTCACCTGACAGCTTCTAAATTGGCCATCAATCCATGGTAGCATTCATTGAAGGTCCACTACTGAGAGTTTGCTGATACCTGATATAAATGCCATGTCCCTTCTGTGTGTTGTAATAATTCAATTGCTTCCCTAAGTGCCTAACCTATTATGAAGACAACAGTTAGAAAGAAAAAAGAGGAGAGTTTTATAACTTTGTAGCTATTCTCTTTAGTATTGCTCTATAACAAGCTACCCCAAAACATTTTGATGTAAAATAGCCATTTCATTAAGTTCAGTATTCTGAGGGTCAGGAATTCAGAGAGGGCTCCACAATGTCTGGGGCCTCTGCTGAAAAAACTCAGTGGTTAGGGAGTGACATTTGGAGGTAGAATTATCAAGAGGTATCTTAACTCACATACCTGGTGGTTAATGCTCACTGTCAGCTGCAACTGGGGCTGTTAGTTGCGGCATCTACAAGTGGCCTCTCTTGCTTGATAGGTAATTTCTCACAGCATGGTACCCTCAGGGTAGAAGACTCCTTATAATCTGGTTTGGGGTTCCCAAGTTAGTGTTCCAAGAAAACCATGTGGAAACTGTATGGCATTTTCTGACCTGGCTTTGGGAGTTGTATAGTGTCATTTCTGTACATTCTACTGGTGACGAGCAAGCCACTTAGGTCAGCCCAAATGGAAAGAAAGGGGCCACAGACCTCACCTCTCAACTGGTGAAGTGTCAAAGAATTTACAAACATGTTTTAGAACTTCCAAGTGGCATTTGTGGGGATTTCTTAGCCCTACTCCCAAGTCTAATGTTAAACGTTTTCAGAGCCCTGTTACAAATGTTCCTATGTATTATAAAAAGTTAATTTTTTCCTAACATCTAACCTATTGCTAAGATAGGAATTAAGAGCAAGAGAAAATAAAGTTTAATAACTAATGGTAAATACCTTTTTATATCTTTAAAATGAAATCTGTTAGTCTTCAGTATCCCCCTATCCCTTTAACCAATTCTTCTGTTAAAGCATATAAATAATTCTGAGGACATGTTTCTCGAAAATAAATTTTAGGGTGAAAAAAAATAGTCTGCCATAACTTGATCTCTGAGCTTCAGGATGAGAGGGAGTCACACTGGATTATAAACCTGTCCAATGAAAGTCCTCCATTTTATTCAACTCTTAATTCCCACAGTAACATGTACAATGCTTTGTAAATCAAATGTGCCTAATAAAAGAGAATTAAGTTGAACTAAACTTCAACTTGAAAATATGAATCCTACTCTGTGACAGTGAAGCAGGAAAACTTATAGAAGAGTTAATATTAAGGTACTTTGCTTTATTCCCACCTCCCTAGTTGACTTCTTTAAGCATCTCCAGGGCAGTGGCTTCCTGATAACAAGGGAAAAAAAGTCAACCCAGCATCTACACAGCCAAAATAAAGGTTCTTCCAGTTACTTCTTGCTTCTTGTCAAGCTGAGGAACAAATTCGGTGTCCCTTGGAGTTCCTGTCACATAGGCTGAGCCCATTATCAATGCTGAATAAATTCTTGGGAATGAAAATTGAGAGTTATCTCATTGAAGGGCAACATTGGCAAGAAGGTAGGGAGCACAGGATATCAAATTCAGGCTGGAATCTTAACTCTGCCACCTGTGTGGACTTGGCAAACTTGTGAAAGAGGGATAATGAAACCCCTGAAGGGATGTGAAGGGAGCGATAGAAAACACGGGAAATAACAGCCACCACTCTTTCTTTGATGCTGTGGTCCTCACCCAGGTCCCCACTGTAAGAATGAGGCCCTCAGCACAGCTGCTGGAAGGGTTGGGGGATAAATCCCTCTCCAGGAATTGCCCTAACCTGAAAAGAGACACTTTGCTTGAAGTCACACTCCTCATGTAGAGCTAGCTTCGTGTGGGACTGGCTCAGGTCCTTGTTACAACTTCACAGAAGTTCAATTCCTGTCTCTGACCAACCCACTTCTTTCTACCACCCTAGAGGTATTTGTCCTCTCCATCAAACTTACTTACTGTGTATTAACTTAGCTTACTGTGTATTTGTGAGCACTCTCCAACAAACTTCCTGCTTGCAAACCTTCTCACAGTCGATTTCTGGGATTGATCTAAGACATATTTGTCTAAAGAAAATTATTTCAGTGACTCAAAAAGAGATGAAAGCCTTTATTCAAGGAGCTTCTGAAGAGAACGTAGCTCCCAACTGAAGCTGAGTCAGGGTATTTATGGGATAAGAGGCAGTTGAGTGCTTGTCTTTGAAGTTTTGGCAGAGCCTGCAGTTTTGACTTTGACCAAAACTCACAGTTGAGAGTTGTTCTCATGTACATGTCCCTTCCTTACAGTCTTTGGTACAACCACAATACCCATCAGAACATTTTTTCCCAATTTTTTGTGAAGGTTTGTGGTTTATCAGCTAGTCAGATTTCACAGGTTGAGGGAATTAGATAACAAGAAAGAAAAGGCGACAAGGAGAGAAAGCAGTGGGAACACAGGGGACCATCTATCTTGTTTGTTTTGGTCCTTTTACACATTGAGCTCTTACCACATCCCAGACTGTGTCCCTAGTGCTGTACTTGCGTTGTCTACCGTCTTTGCCTCAATCACTGGGGATGGGGATGCTTCGCTGCTATTTTTTGCTTAGGCTTTTATCCCCACACTGATAATAATTGAGCAAATAAACTCAACAGAAAAGCAGTGGAGAATATGAGGCTGACAGTGAACTCTGCTTGCTTTGCAATCTTCACCCTCACATCCTGACTGCCTTGGTTTTTCTCTGATGCCTATAAACAGTTTTTTGTTTATGTTTTTATATTTTATCCATATTGTAGCTGTTCTCCGGTAGAAGGATGAGTTTGCTATAAATGACTCCACTTTATAGAGTAGGGTACTGAGGCTCAAATAGAGTAATTAATTACTCAAAGTGAGGCAGCTAGCAAGCAATGAAGTTAATATTATAACCTGGAACTCTCTGATTCCAGTAACTACACTCTTTACCCATTGTTTTAATTTAACTTATTGTATTAAATTCACCCATGAAATACAAATACAGCTAAAAACTACTGTAGAGTATCCTAAGTTTAAAAGAATTTTCCTTCAAACCATTATGTTTTACTTACTTGTTCTATTTTTAAATTATATCAGCATAAAAATAAAGGCATATTCACTCAACAGAGTAACCTATACTTAGCAATAAACATTAGGCAATTCTTAAACAAACACATGGAATAACTAGGACAACTGAAATAACATAAACTTACAGCATGCCAAGAGGTCATACGTATTTAAAAGGAATGGGAAAAGTGATTCTGTATTGTTTACTGCCACTTTTGTTGAAATAAACTCTGGATGTGCAATTTTTCCTATGAAGAACTGTGGTTTTGCTGATGGTTTTTATGAATCTGTGCAGCATATAATTGATGGTTTTTCAGTTATGAAGAGAATTACTAATATGTACCCAAAAATACTTTTTGAGGGTAAGAACTTTCAAACACTGAGTAGAAAATTGGGAAATCTCAAATACAATAAAGATGCTAAATAGAGGAACAATAACTTGCCTTCTTTTTTATTTAATTCATGTAGAAGTTCTATTATCTTTCAGTTTTAATAATGATTATTTGCTAAGGGACTCATACACATGACATGTTATCCCCCATATTTTTTTTAATATCTTTAGCAATCTTCTAAGTTAGGTATTGTTTTAGAGCCCATTCTTCAAAGTGAAGTAACCTAATGGAAAGACAGTTACAGCTCATAGATAAAGGTTTTATGCCACTTAGTTTAGTACCTTGTGAACCTGGACATGCTACTTAAACGCTATAATGCTTCAGTTTCCTTATCAGTAAGATGGTGATCATGATAATACTTCCTTCAAAAAATTTCTTTTTTTTTAAATTGACTGATTTATTTATTTTTATTTCAGGATATTATGAGGTTACAAACATTTTGGTTACATTTTATGACTTTGCCTCACCCAAGTGAGGATTAGAGGCATGCCCTTCCCCTCTGCAATGCTCACCGCGTCCATTAGTTGTGTGTTTACCCCCCACAACCCTTTAATCCCTGGAGAATATTACTACCATGTGAGCACCGTAGTGTTGATCAGTTAGTGCCAATTTGATGGTGAGTACGTATGGAGCCTATTCTTCTGTTCTTGTGATACCTTCGGAGGATGGGCTCAAGTTTTATCCAGGAAAATATAAGGGGTGATAGATCACAGTTGTTTCTTATAATCGAGTAATATTCCATTGTATACATATACCAAATTTTAATAATCCACTCATGAATTGATGGGCACTTGGGTTGTTTCCACATCTTTGCAATAGTGAATTGTGCTACCATAAACATTCGGGGGCAGATGTCCCTATTATAGCATATCTTTTGCTCTTTTGGGTAGATGCCTAATAGTGCTATTGCTGGAAGGAAGGGTATTTCTATTTTTAGCTCTTTGAGGTATCTTCAAATTCTTTCCCACAGAGGTTGCACTAATTTGCAGTCCCACCAGTAGTGTAAGAGTGTTCCTGTCTCTCCACATCCTCACCAGCATTTGTTGCTTTGGGATTTTTTGATAGAGGCCAATCTCACTGGGGTTAGATGATATCTCCTTGTGGTTTTGATTTGCATTTCTCTAATGATTAGAGATGTTGAGCATTTTTTTATGTTTGCTGGCCATTATTCTGTCTTCTTTTGAAATTTTTCTGTTCATTTCCTTTGCCCATTTATTGATGGGGTTATTTGATTTTTTCTTATTGATTTTTTTTAAGTTCTAGATAGATTCTTGTTATCAGCCCTATATCAGATGTGTAGAGAGAAAATATTTTCTCCCATTCTGTAGGCTGTCTATTTGCTCCAATGATAGTTTCCTTGGCTGTGCAAATGCTTTTTAATTTGATCAGATCCCATTTATTTATTTTTGTTGCTGTGGTGATTGTTTTGGGGGTCTTCTTCAAAAATTCTTTGCCTAGGCCAATGTCTGAAAGGGTCTTCCCAACATCTTCTTCTAGAATTCTTAAGGTTTCATGCCTTAGGTTTAAGTCTGTTTTCCATCTTGAATTGATTTTTGTGAGAGGTGAGAGGTGAGGATCCAGTCTCAATCTTCTGCATATGGCTATCCAGTTTTCCCAGCACCATTTATTGAAAAGAGATTCTTTTCACCAATATATATTTTTGTCTGCTTTGTCAAAGATTAGATTACCATATGTGGATGGTTTCCTCTCTGGATTCTCAGTCCTATCCCAAAGGTCTATGTCTCTGTTCTTGTGCCAGTACCATGCTGTTTTAGTTACCATAGCCTTGTAGTACAGCTTGAAGTCTGGTAGACTGATACCTCCCAGTTTGTTCTTTTTACTCAAGATTTTTTTGGCTATACGAGGTCTTCTCTGGTGCCATACAAAGCATAGAATTATTTTTTCTAAATCTGTAAAGAATGATGATGGTACTTTGATAGAGACCCTCACTGAAGACCCTTGCCCTCACAGGTGCAGACAATCAGTAGAGGCCCCAACCCTTAGGCCCCAGGCTTCACAAGTGCATTCCCTCAGTACAGTACATACCATGAAGGCTCCTGGCCTCACAAGTGCAGACACTTGAGTACAGGACCCTCACTGATGGCCTCTGCCTCACAGGTACAGGCACTGAGAACAGGACCCTCACTGAGGCCCCTGCCCTCACAGGTGCAGACACTGAGTTCAGGATCCTCACTGAAGGCCGCTGACATCGCAGGTGCTTACAATCATAGAGGCCCCACCCTTAAAGTCACAAGATTCACCGGTGTAGACACTGAGTACAGTCCACTTCCTGAAAGCCACTGCCCTGACAGGTGGAGACAACCACTGGTACAGGACCCTCACTGAAGGCCCTGTACTCACAGGTGCAAATACTGAGTACAGGACCCAACTGAAGATCCCTGCCCTCCCAGGAGCAGACTCTCAATACAGGCCCCACCTGAAGGCCCCTGTCCTCTCAGGTGAAGACACTCAGTACAGGACCCTCACTGAAGGACCCTCCCATCACAGGTGCAGACCCTCAGTACAGGACCATCACACATGACCCCTGCCCTCACAAGTGCAGACAATAAATAGAGGCCCCACCCCTAGGCCACAGCCTTCACAAGTGCGGACACTCAATGTAGTCCACACCATGAAGGCCCCTGGCCTCACAGGTACAGACACTGAATAAAGGACCCTCACTGAAGGCCTCTAAACTCACAGGTGCAGACAATCAGTATAGCCCACACCCTAAGGACTGTGTCCTCCTCACAGCTGCAGACAGTCAGTACAGGCTGCACACTGAAGGGCCCTGTCCTCAGAGTTGCAGACACACCGTACAGGCCGCACCCTATGGACCCTGACCTCACCGGTACAGACGCTGAGTATAGGACCCTCACTAAAGGCCACTGACCTCACAGGTGCTGACTGGTGAGGTCAGCGGCCTTCAGGGTGGGGCCTCTACTTATTGTCTGCACCTTTGGGGAAAGGGGACTTCAGTGAGGGTCCAGTACTCAGTGTCTTCACCTGTGAGTCAGGGACCATCAGTGAGGCTCCTGTACTCAGTATCTGTACTTGTGAGGCCAGGGGCCTTCATGGTGTGGACTATACTGAGTGTCTCCCCTTGTGAAGGCTGGGGCCTAAGGGTGGAGCCTCTACTGATTGTCTGCACCTGTGAGGGCAGGGACCATCAGTGAGGGTCCTGTACTCAGTGCCTGCACCTGTAAGGGCGGGGTCCTTCAGTGAGGGTCCTGAACTCAGTGTCTGTACCTGTCAGTAACTGATGCTTCATACCAACTAGACAAACCCCACCCTTGGAGGGGCCAAGTAACAAGAGTAGTCACTTCTTGGGCTGAGATGCCCAGTGCCCCCCCCCCAGGAAGTGCCCATCCCCTAGTCTGGTGGCTTATATTCCCCTCTAGCAGGGCAGACCCCACCCTTGGAGGAGGAGAGAAAGGAGAGAAGACGTTTTTGGGCTGGGAGTTGTGGCAGTTTCAGCCATTGTTCTCCCCCAGCATGACAGGACAGACCCAGCCCTTGAAGGCAGAGAGAAAGCAGAAAAACATTGCTTTCCCTGTGTGACTGTCTTGAATCTGTGGGACCTTGGAACTAAGCAAAAGGGGACAGATTGTTTACTTGGTTAGCAGGTCGTTTTTGATCATCTGATAGTATCATAACACAAGGGCTTGCCCTTG
Source organism: Indri indri (assembly GCA_004363605.1). Lineage (NCBI taxonomy): Eukaryota > Metazoa > Chordata > Mammalia > Primates > Indriidae > Indri > Indri indri. Next base: position 15,368 of record RJWJ010031862.1, read on the forward strand.
GTGCCCAGGCTGTTGCTAGCTTTGGGGTTTGTGGTCTGGGAACGAAAATCTTGACCAGAGTCCTTAGCAATTGCACCAATTGACACCCCCACATCAGGAGCTGCTTCACAAGTGTGGCAAAAGAGCCTTAAACAACATATTAGCAGCTCTCCCCTAGCTGCAGATCAAGCAACCTCTGAATTATACACTCTTAGGCTCACAGGTACCTGTTGCTCTTCTCACCCCACCTAAAGTGGTAACAGAGCTCACGTAACCCTTGGGAGTGGCATGACATTCCCCAAAGACTGAGGCACTTGCATATACCATTCGGGTGTTTAGAGCTCAATACAAAGGTATTAGAATACCTTGATAAATGATTCCTCCATGCAAACTAAAAGTAACAAAAGAGAGGGTAAGCTCATAGCCCAACACAGTGTCTTCCATCTCAAACTAGTGGATGGCAGTGGAGTCACACACACAAGAGTGATCCAACTCCTGGGAGTCTAAGCAAGGGATCCAAACTCACTAATCTCCTATAGCAGGAGGTGAAGACAATAGGTCAGAAATAACCCAATAGGCTAAAACACCATTAAGACAATACAGGGCCGGAGCACATCTCCCCAGCACTGTCAAGGAACGTCCCTTTGGGGACTTGGAATTAAGTCCATAAACCAGTCCCAGCACCCCCAGTCCTTGACACAGTAGCCTGATGAGAAAGAATCAGTGAAAGAACACAGGAAACATGAAAGATCAGAGAGAAAAGTCACCTCCAAAAGAAAATATTCTATCTCCATCAATAGATACCAACTTACACGATATGATTAAACTGACAGAGAAAGAATTCTGAATATGTATTTTAAGAAAACTCAATGGAATTGAAGAGAAAATAGAATCCCAACATAAAGAAACCACAAGAACAGTACAGGAAATGAATGAAAAGTTCTCTAAAGGAATTGAAATACTATGGAAAAACCAAACAGAAATCTTGGCAATGAAGGAGGCATTCAAGGAACTTCAAAACACAGTGAAGGGCCTCAAGGATAGAATGGATCACACAGAGGAAAGAATCTCAGAGCTTGAAGATAATGCCTATGTGCTAAACAAATCCAATGAAGAAAAAGAACACATAAACAAAAGACAAGACCAAAACATACAAGAAATGTGGGATTACATGAAGATGCCAAATCATTGGCATTCCAGAGGGAGAAGAAGAAAATACACAAGGGCAGGAAAACTTATTTCATGGAATACTGGAGGAAAATATGCCCGGCCTGGCCAGAAATCTTGATATCCAGATACAAGAAGCACACAGAACTCCTGGGAGACTCAATGTGAAAAGGCAATCACCACGTCATGCAGTTATTAGGCTGACCAAAGTAAACATGAAAGAAGCAATTCTTCGAGCAGTGAGGCGAAAGCAACAAATAAACTACAAAGGAAAACCTATCAGACTAACTGCAGATTTCTCAACTGAAACTTTATAAGCCAGAGGGACTGGGCGCCTATCCTTAATCTTCTAAAACAGAATAATGCCCAACCTAGAAGTCTTTATCCAGGAAAAATCCAGTTTCATCTATGAGGGAGAAATAAAGTCTTTCCCAGACAAGCAATCACTGATAGAATTTGCAAAGACCAGACCAGCCCTGCAGGAAGTACTGAGACCTGCATTACACACTGAACAGTGCAATAGACACTCTCCAAAGTAAAATCATTCAAGAGTTAAAGGCTAGAATCTGGACTCCATGATGCCTCAAGGAGTAAAACAAAACAACAGGACTTCACCCAACAGTATGAATGGAAATCTACCACAAATTTCAATCCTCTCAATAAATGTGAATGGCTTAAACTGTCCTCTGAAGAGACATAGACTGGAAGAGTGGATAAAAGTCCACAAGCCTAGTATCTCCTGTCTACAGGAAATGCATCTAACCCACAAAGATGCTTTCAGGCTCAAGGTCAAGGGATGGAAAACAATCACCAAGCCAAATGGAAGTCAAAAGAAAGCAGGTAGCTATACTTATTTCAGATAACATAAGCTTTAAAATAGTAAAAGTAAAAAAGGACAAAGATGGCCACTATGTAATGGTGAAAGGGAAGATCCAACAAGAAGTATTAACAATTCTTAATATTTATGCACCCAACTCAGGAGCACCCAGTTACGTAAAGCAAACCTTGTCTAATATAAATAGCATGATAAACAATAACGCCATAGTAGCAGGGGACTTCGACATCCCACTGAATGAACTGGACAGATCTTCCAAACAGAAAATAAGCAAAGAAATAATGGACTTAAACAGAACTCTAGAACAAAAGGTTCTGACAGACCTCTACAGAACATTCCACCCAAATAAAGCCGAATATACATTCTTCTCATCAGCCCATGGAACTTTCTCCAAAATTGATCACATACTAGGCCACAAATCAGACCTTAACAAATTCAAAAAAATAGAAATTGTATCATGTATCTTCTCTGATTATAGTGGTATAATTTTTTTTTTTATTCCAAGGTATTGTGAGGGTACAAACACTACAGTTACACTTTATGTCTTTGCCTCACCCAAGTACGGGTTAAAGGCACGCCCTACCCCCCCCCTTAGTGCTCCCCGTGTCCTTTAGTTATTGATTTGCCCCCCCATCCCCCTAATCCCTAGAGAGTATTTCTGCCATGTGATCAACCTAGTGTTGATCAGTTAGAACCAGTTTGATGGCGAGTACAAGTGGAGCCCGTTTTTCTGCTCTTGTGGTGCTTCACTTTGGATAATGGGCTTAATTTTAATCCAGGAAAGTGTAAGAGGTGCTAGATCACTGTTGTATCTTATGATTGAGTAATATTCCATTGTATACATATACCAAATTTTAATAATCCACTCATGGAATGACGGGCACTTGGGTTGTTTCCACATCCTTGCAATAGTGAATTGTGCTGCCATAAACATTTGGGTGCAGATGTCTTTATCATAGAATGTTTTGTGCTCTTTTGGGTAGATGCCTAATAGTGCTATTGCTGGATCAAATGGTATTTCTATTTTTAGCTCTCTGAGGTATCTCCAAATTCTTTTCCACAGAAGTTGCACTAATTTGCAGTCCCACCAGCAGTGTAAGAGTGTTCCTGACTCTCCACATCCTCACCAGCATTTGTTGTTTTGGGATTTTTTGATAGAGGCCAATCTCATCGGGGTTAGATGATATCTCATTGCAGTTTTGATTTGCATTTCTCTAATGATTAGAGATGTTGAGCATTTTTTTATATGTTTGCTGGCCATCCTTCTGTCTTCTTTTGAAAAGTTTCTGTTCATTTCCTTTGTCCATTTGTTGATGGGGTTGTTTGATTTTTTCTTATTGATTTTTTTGAGTTCTAGATAGATTCTGGTTATCAGCCCTTTGTCAGATGTGTAGACAGCAAATATTTTTTCCCATTCTGTGGGCTGTCTATTCACTCTAGTGATTGTTTCCTTGGCAGTGCAAAAGCTTTTTAATTTGATTAGATCTCACTTATTTATTTTTGTTGCTGCAGCGATTGCTTTGGGGTTCTTCTTCAGGAATTCCTTGCTTAGGCCGATGTCTGAAAGGGTCTTCCCAACATCTTCATTTAGAATTCTTAAGGTTTCATGCCTTAGGTTTAAGTCTGTTATCCATCTTGAATTGATTTTTGTGAGAGGTGAGAGGTGGGGGTCCAGTTTCAATCTTCTGCATGTGGCTATCCAGTTTTCCCAGCACCATTTATTGAAAAGAGATTCTTTTCCCCAGTGT
>RJWJ010031863.1:0-18898 GCA_004363605.1 Indri indri
TTAAAGAGATGCAAGTAGAATTACCATTTGATCCAGCAATCCCATTACTGGGCATCTACCCCAAAGAACAAAAATCGCTCTATGAAAAAGACACCTGCACCCGAATGTTTATAGCAACGCAATTCACAATTGCAAAGGTGTGGAAACAGCCCAAGTGTCCATCAATACATGAGTGGATTAGTAAAATGTGGTATATGTACACCATGGAGTACTATTCAGCTTTAAGAAACAATGGTGATATAGCACCTCTTGTATACTCCTGGATAGGGTTGGAACGCATTCTACTACGCGAAGTATCCCAAGAATGGAAAAACAAGCACCACATGTACTCACCATCAAATTGGTAGTGACTGAACATCACATCAGTGTACATATAAGAATAGCATCTATTGGATGTCGGGTAGGGAGGGAGGGGGAAGGGGGAGGGGCGAGGGGGAGGAAGGGACGGATATGTGCATACACAAAGGGAGCAATGCGCACCCTCCGAGAGATGGACAAGCTTGGGACTGGGACTTGGGGGGAAGGGGGGGCAAGGGCATCATACGTAACCTAAACACCTGTACCCCTATAAACAACAAACAATAAAAAAAAATAATAAAAAATAAAAAAATAAAAAAAATAAAAAACTAAAAAAAATAAAAATAAAAAGTAGTCCAACAGAGACTGAGCTTTGTCTACTAGTTCAACAAGAAGTTCATTTGGTTAGGGAGGAGAGAGAGCAGAGTAGTAGCTGGAAGGCAATATAAAAAGTCATTTTTGAGAGACATGGCAAATACAGAAGAAAAGGGACAATTTATGACAGGAGATTCTAGATTATGTGGAAGGCTTGGAGCACAGTTAAGGGCATTGGGTTTAGGAGGAGGGCTACCTCTTTTGTGTGACAGATAAGAAAGGTACCCTTGTACCTATGTTGCCACATACAAGCCTGCTCACTCATGTCAAATATGGAGCTTGAAGTAAAATGGTGGCAGTGAGAATGGAAAGGGGGAATCAGATTAGTTGGATACTCGGGAGATGGACTAGATTCAGTTTCTGATTAGATATTAATAACTAAGGATGAGTAGCTAAGGTTGACCACAGAATGTGTGGTCTGAGTGACTTGGGAATTCAGAAGGAAAAAACATGCTTTAGTAGGATAATGATAATAAAGACAAGTTGTGATTTTGAAATTCACCTGGAAATATGAAATATGTGAGCAGGAATAAGAGAGAGGTTACTGATACCTCGTCCTCTAGGCTGCTAGTCCCATCAGATAAGAAACCATGTCTATCATCTGAAACCAGCACAGTGCCAGGCATAGAGTAGAGGCTCCTAGATGTTTGTAGAATTGGGAGCACCAACATTGAAGAAAATCTGAAAAGGAGCCTGAAAGGGAGCACTTGAAGTCTGGTACCTCAAAGACCTGCAGAGGAGTTTTCAGACAAAGGAAATGGTCTGTGTAGTTGAATTCAGATGAGAGCTCAGTGAAGATAAGGAATAAATTTGTTAGATAAGACAGTTTCAGGCCTTCTTAGTAAGAATAATTTCAATTTGGCAAATTCAGATTGCGGTAAATTAAGGAGGGAATGCAAAGTGAAGAAATAAAGACAGAGAATAAACCTTTTTTAAGGAATTTTTTTCACCACTGTCTTTTAATGATATTATTTGTGAAAGACAAAATATTGGAAAAGTTTAGAATTCGTCCCTGAAATATTGTATCTCATGCAGTTTATCGAATTGGGAAATACAAACCTATAAATTATGAAAGGAAAATGGCAAATAGTTTAGAAGATATTTAGAAAAATGTAAATTTTGCTATGTCTAGTGAAAAAGTTGCCCCTTTGGAAAATATGGTAGAAACTAAAATCAAGCAATGGTCAGGGGGAAATATTTGCACCAATGATAACAGAGAATTATGAATGGTCAGTTAAAAACAAAAAGGAAAATACTAGGATCCAGTAGATAACTGGAGAGAACAAGAAAGATATTTTACAATGTATGACCCAAAATTATTAAAAAATTATAATGTTCAATTTCACTAGCAGTAAAGACATATAAATTAAGACCATAATAAACAATATTGTTGTCAAATTTTCAACAGCCTTAAAATACTTACTATCCCAGTCTTGACCAGGATCTCAGTGAAATGAGCAACCTCATACAGTATGTGGTAAATTGGTGAAATCTTTCAAAAGTATTTGACAGTATAGTTTATACCAAGTTCTCAAAATATTCATACTTTTAGACATGTTATTTTTAATCCCATCTTTAAAATGGTTTAATTAAACAGGATAATTAAAAACTTATGTAAAAGTTGGTAGATAAAAATGTAAAACTACTAAAATTATCTCTAAGATGAGATTTCTATTACATATAATGCATTTGTTAGAATACTAACTGAAAACATAGGATATGAAGAACATATAGAATTACAGTCAGCCCTTTGTAAACATGGGCTCCACATATATGGATTCAACCAATCACGGATCAAAAATATTAGAAAAATATTTCACTTGTGCTGAACATGTACAGACTATTTTCTTGTCATTATATCCTAAAAAATACAGTGTAACAACTATTTACATGGAATTTAGATTGTATTAGGCATTATAAGTAATCTAGAAATGAATTAAAATATACAGGAGGATATTCTTAGGTTGTGTGCAAATGCCATTTTATATCAGTGACTTGAGTATCCACGGGTTTTAGCATCCAAGGGAGGTTCTGGAACCAATCCCTTATGAATACTGAGGAATGACTGTGTATGTAAACTAAAAACAAAACAAAACAAAACAAATCTATGCAAAAAGAACTGCAAGAAAAAAACCTTTAACATTATCCAGTGGTTGTCTTTGGATAGTGGTATGTTTGTAGATTTTCTTTGCTTTGACTTTTTACTTTCCAAATTGTCTATAATGAGGATGTATTATTTCTAATAAGAAGATCAGCAATCTTTTAAAATAAAATTACTCAATGTTGTGTTTTGACATAAAGGATCATATACAGATGGTAATAAATAGAGGACAGCAAGAATCAAAGGAAGACTTTTTTTTCTTAGGTTGACGATACAGGGAATTGATTAAACAAGACCCAGAGAAGTAGGAAAGGATACCAGATAAAGGGTTTAGCGTTCTGCAGGCCAAACGGTGTTTCTTCTAACATTGAAAGAAATGATTTATTGGGCAGCCTGACTAGACAATGATAATTATCTGTTAAGTAATCCAGGTCACCATTATTCTTCCTATGCAAGATGCTAAAAGCAGGGCTTATGCAAGCTTCAAAGAATAAATGCTACTTTCTCCTTCTTAGTAACAGGAGTAATGCTGAAATGGTTTAGCTGAGACAAAATCGTTTCCTCTAGCATTTAAATTGCAGTATTTTCAAGTGCATCTGGCCAACTTCACCACTATGCTCGTTCTGTTTCTCACACTGAGGTCATGCCAATCTACCAATTTATGCCTTAGGGTTAAAATGGTTAATATGAATTGGACCCTCACAATGAAATCTCTCCTCTTTATTCAGGAATTGTTTAAAACTTTGGCTGAGTTCTGATGTAAAAGCACTTAGGGTTTACGAAGTGTTATTGTAGAGTTAAGGAAAACTTTCCAATATGAGTACTTTAAAAGGGGACTATTGCAAGTATATGTCACTATTTTTACAAACAGACAGATTATTTTTATTTTAACTAAAAGTGCACTTGTTATAAAAGGATTCTCTACATATCAAGAGTAGGTGAGGTCCTAACCCAGGGCTTGGTTAATCATCAGGGTCACTGACCACTCACTATTTTCTGTCACTGGTGTCTCCAACATCTGGTCTGGTCAGCTAAGGCAGACAGAGCAGACGCTGGGGCTGTGCTAGAAAAGAGACTCAATGCTGTGCAGTAACTGAGTGTGGCAACGCCAAATCTTTTTATTGTTTGCATCTGTTTTACAATTTTTGTATACATGTAAGGCTATTTACCAAGATGGAATCTGCTCGTGGATTGAATGGTCAGCTCTCTCATGTGAAGTAATTCTTCCTCTAATTATAGCAATTATGGAAGGGTTGGCTTAAGCTCAGAATGCAGGAGTTGTGGCCATTTTAGAAACGTAAGCTGGCATGAGAAGTAATAGGAACTTTACTAACAGAGTTTAGAGACACAAAACATCCTGATTTTTAGCTTTCCTGAGAACAGGCTTCAATGTCTATTTAAATTGAAAACTAGAATCATTTCACTAATTACAACTGCAACTTTTAAGGAAAAAAAAGCCATGTTAGATGTATCATCTTCAACTTATTTAGAATGTATATGCTGAAGCTTGTGTATATGTGTGTGTGTGCACGCACATGCACCAAGCATTCAAAATAGGCTTTGCACCATGCTTCTTTTTCCACACAATTTGCAAATGTTTTCTTATGTACAGACATCTATAGTCAAACAATATTTCACATGAATAAATTTACATTTGAAATTTCAAGTTTTAAACTACAGGATTCTTCTCAGTTTGATCGCTGAGTTAGGTTTCAAGAGGTGTCTCCCCCTAGTGTACTGTCAAGTTCGCGAAGCTAACGAGCCCCTAAAAATGTCGATGGCACCAAAAACAGAAGCAGTTTAAAAGATCAAGACCATGGAGGAAGGCTTTAAAACAGTTAGTGTTCAGTGTAACTCTGAAGCACATGGCATCGACATAGCAGCCATGTCTGTACTTTATATTTTTAAACACAAAAATATATAGTAATTTTTACATTTGAATATTTTAAGGGTTGGATTTTTCTTTTTCCTTTCATTTTAAAATATTTTATTTATTTTTATGTTTGTTACTTTGTATTCTTACCTGGGATGATTTCTCATCTTGTAACTTTCCACACCCATTTTCATTGTTATTCTTTCCTCCATCCTTGAAATAGCTGTTACTCCATAAGCACAGGTTCCCTGAAATCTGATATAAATTATATTCTTAGCTTAAAATTTTGTATTGCCTTATACAAACCAAGCTCGGTTTTATTTAAATTAAAATTCTGTTTCAAATGCCTTCAATATAATTTATAAATTCTGTATGTGGATAGGCTGAAATAAGAAGAATTAGACTTTAAAACCTAAAAAAAAAACATAGTAGGGAACAGATATTCTTTTTATACTGGGAGAACTTTACTATCTACCAGAAATAACTTGCTGAATTTTTAAATTAAAAACTGAAAGACAAGCCCTATAAAATGGTGAATGGATTAAAATATTTCCTTAATTTTTTGAAATAAATGGTTTTGAAATTCAGGCATGAAAAATAGTTCAATTGTAAGTGACTGACATCATTTTGCTTTCAGATATGATTTAGCTACCATAAATTAGTCATTATTTTTTATTTCTCATAATAAAATCGTTAGCCACTAGACTGAACTCCTTTGGCCAAAGTTTGATCTCGTTAGAAAACAAATAAACATTCCATATTTCTTCCCCAGGTATAGAAGATTTCATCTACAAGGATACCACTGCAAATGAAAAATTAGAAAGGAGTAAAGAATATACATACCAGTGGCTTCACACACAGGTTGGGGTTCATGAAACAACTACTTCCAGAAATATGAAATGGTGAGGTCATTTCCTTTAAATTATATTTTTATACTGTAAACACATCTTCAAATGTGAAACCTATGTTACTTGTGCTAAAACAAACATGACTTTGTAACCAAAGGCCAATACACCATGTTGCTAGGTAATAAAAAGGCCTTTCAGATACAATAATAGATTTAATCACTCTTTATATTTTTCACCCTAAAATATTTGGGAAGAACTCTATTCTGTAGTTCTTGAAACCAACAAATGAGCCACACAAATAATTCTACTTTATAAAGTAAGAAGTACAGTATTCGTTATAATGGTTTCTAAATATCATACATATAGTGGGTTGTATTTTATTTTATTTTTGTTATCATTTATGAATGTGGCAGTGAAAATTATAATTCACCCCTTTATCTGTCACTTTACCAGTCATGTGACTTTTAATAATACCCCAAAGCTTCAGTTTCCTCTCCTTTACAGTGAGGTAATAATATCTTTCTAATTTACAGGGTATAAATGAGCTACAAGGTTGAGGATATTGACTGTTTATATCCCCTAGCAACAGACAAAGTCCTTGATCCTAATAGGTGCTCAATTAATTTTTGTTACATTAACATATGTATTAGTTTGCTATAACAAAATACCAAAGATTGGGTAGCTTAAACAATAAAAATTTATTTTCTTATAGTTCTGGAGGCCACATTTTCAAGATCCAAGGTGTCAGCAGGTTTAGTTTCTTCAGAGGCCTCTCTCCTTAGATTGCAGGTGGCCATCTTCTCATTGGGTCTTCACATGGTCATCCTTTGGACTGTGTTGTATTTTTCCTAATCTTCTTTATTTATTTATTTATTTTTTTTGAGTCAGGGTCTTGGTCTGTCACCCAGGCTGGAGTGCAGTGGTGTAATCACAGCTTTTAGCAGCCTCAAACTCCTGGGCTCAAGTGTTACTCCTGTCCCAGTCTCCCAAGTTCTTGGGACTACAGGGGCACACCACTACACCCAGCTAATTTTTCTTATTTTTAACAGAAATGGGTTCTTGCCATGTTATCCAGGCTAGTCATGACCTCTTGGCATGAAGCAGTCCTCCCACCTCAGCCTCCCAAAGTGCTGGGGTTACAGGTATGAGCCACTGCGCCCAGCCCCTAATCTTCTCTTCTTACAAAGACAGCAGTCATATTGGATTATAGCACACCTATGTGAACTCATCTACCTTAATTACTTCTTTCCAAGCCCTGTCTCCAAGTCAGCCACATTTGGAGGTATTAGGAGTTAGAATTTTAACTTCTGAATTTGGGGGGACCACAATTCAGCCCATAGCAATGTGATATAAAGCATGTATGTGTATACTGAACCAAATTTTTGAGGAAATAAAAAGCCAAAGATGATATTTTGACATAGATTTTTAAGATTTACATTTTAGCTACTTTAAAGAGTTCTAAAAAGTGTTATATGCATTTATTAAATATGTAAGCCAATATTGAATATAAATACAAAGAAAATTTCAGAAATATTTCCAAGCATTGTCAATAATAACTGTTTTACATGAGTAACAAATACACAAAAAAAATCTCTAATAATTCGGGTTAAAACTTAATTAAACAGTAAGTCAAAATATCTTAAAAGTAAAACTTCTTTCAATAATATATGTGAATTAAACCTTGATATGTGATCAATTCTATCCATTTAATTCTTTTAAAAATATGGAAATCATATGAAAGCAAGAATGAAGATGAAATTAAAACATTTTATAGTATGAATTATGTCATATTTTATTGTGAAGTAGGAGTAAAAGTATCAATATGAGAATTTTTATTTTGCTGAGTATTCAAATTAATATAATTATAATTTATTTTGTTACTAATAAATTTAGTTTAATTCATAGGATAGTGTCATAGTCCATTCGTGTTGCTATAATAGAATACCTGAGACTGGGTAATTTATAAAGAAAAGAGATTTATTTAGCTCAAGGTTCTGCAGGTGGGAAGTTCAATGAACCTGGTGCCAGTATCTGCTTATCTTCTAGTGCTGTGTCACAATATGGCAGAAGATCAAAGGGAAAGTGAATACATGTGAAGGAGCATCCTGGATTTTCAACAGCCCACTCTCATGGGAATTAATCCAGTCCCACCAAAACTAACTCAGTCTTGCAGGGTGAGAACTCCCTCACTACCAGAAGAATGGCACCAGGCCATTCACGAGTGATCCACCTCCATGACCCAAATACCTTCCACTGGGTTCTGACACTCAGCACCACTACATTAGGGATCAAATTTCAACAGGAATTTTGGCAGGGGCAAACCATATCCAAACCATAGCATATAGCATACTTACAACTATGAACAAATATTAGAACCCATGGCTCACCAACTATATTAAGTTGATATTAGAGGTCTTGTTCACAGATTTAAAATTATTCAAATACATGTAGTATAATGAAATATATAAGAAAAATGTTTCAGGGTGAATTTTAGATAAACAGTTAACAATATCCCTTACTAATAAATAAGTTATATTTAAAGATATGAAACAATAAGCAATTGTTATGAATTTTCTCTTTTAAAAATATAATACATAAAGGAATAGGTAGTAATATTTTAAGAAAAATTGTTTTCAAGAACAAAAGTTCTTGAATAAAAGCCAATATCAGCGTTCTAGTTTTAAACAGAAGTTTATTGTGAACATTAGTATAATGCATTAAACACACTAGAGCTATTTCAAAAATAGGAAGCTTTGTCTTTTTCAAAAGACAACTAAAAGATATAAGTAAATATAAATAAAACATTTAAATTTTCTATAATTTAGTAACTTAGTAGTAGTACTTAGATTGTTGTTCTTTGCACATGTTTATGTTTGGCAAAGAAGAGTGGTATTAAAGTGTTATTGAGAAATTGAAATTTTATGTCAAACTGAATTTTAAGAAAACTGTGAAAAGATGTAAATTTGTATATACCTTTGTATGTAACTGAATTTAAGAAAACTGTTTAATATTATTTTTGTTGTATAAATAACTGATTTCTCCCAAACTTTTTATTTGGGCATTTCTTTCATATGCTTCCTACACATTTATATTATAACATGTTTTCTGTTTTTGTCAATATGCAGCAATCACTTCTTGCCTGAGTTAGATCCAGATGTACTTAACGGTGGAAGAGTTCAGCTTGTGGTAAGAAATGTGTGTAAAGTTACAGAAAAATATTGTAGACACCAGTGCTTAATAAATGGCACTTTAAAATATGTCCATAAGTAGTTTAAACTGTGGAAATATCACAACTGTATCTGTTTGGGGTAATCTCAAAATACTGTGTATTAAAATGATATCTTTTTTTCAACTTGTAATATCTTTATCATATGACATTGCTTTAAAATATTAGTTTTATATGACAGATGGAAAAATGTTAGCATGCTACCATTTTTAAATAAAATTACTCTGGGTGGCTAAATTGCTTAATGAAAGTATTTTCTTGAATATTTTAAGAATATAATTTGTAGACTATACTTAAGGGAAATAGCAAAGTACTCTCACAACTCAGGGAATCATACCATATAAAAATTACCAAGTAATTGTGAGCTCAAACACTCTAAATAATAAAGTGTAAATTATTGGAGTTTTAAGGACAACTAAGTTTTAAACATGGTGACCAGAGTGAAGAATCTAGACAGTATAACTGTGCATTGCTAAAGTCAATTGTACTATATGTTATTAGAAGGAAGACTATGTAAACAGAAGGAGAATGGCCAATATGGAGTTTAGAAAAATGGATCCCACAAAACAAGAAATTTTCAGTGTGTTTCCAGAACATTCCAGAGAAGAAGGTACCCAGACCAGTGACAGAAGTGTGTGGGCTACTAGGCAGGTGAAAATGGATGCATCAGGTGACCCTAACTTCACAACCAACTCTTCCTTCTTGCTCAGAGTCTACATTTACCAAGAAAACTGATTATATCAGTTTGACATGTAGAATTTTATATAAAAAGATAATGTGCTTTCTGATGGAAATAAGTATTGTAATTTCCAGAGCAGTTATAGTCATCTTTTTCATGATCAACACCTTCAAGGAGTTTTACTCAAAGAGAAGCAAAAATTAGGATAATAGCTAGCTAAAATATGTATGAAAATATTTATGAAGTCTATGCACAGATTTGAAATAATCACTCAGCAAATGTTTTCTTGCATTTTAATAGAGACCCTTCTAGGAAAGTGACATGCAGATTATCTGAGGATAATTGCTACTTTAGGCTATAATATAACACATATTATTGATTAACACTTTGACACAGATTGGTAAGTGGTCACTTTGGAACAAAAATGAAGAACAGAAAACAGCCAAGAAATTCCAGGATACGGATGTGATATTTTATTTAATTATTACACATTTGAAAATGAATGAGAACAGATTGGATAGATTACCAATCAAAATGCTTTTATGAAATTAATGCTTGTATGTTAATCCTCTCTTTCTATACCCTTCTATATTCCAATACATTCAAATACTTGACGAATACATCGCCATAATAATTTCTTTTCATATTGAAGAGATGCAATTGGACAAAAAATCAAGGTAAATGGTAGTGGAACGGAAATACACAGATGTCCTTTTTTTTTCGTAAGCAGCTGCAAACACAGGGATCAATGGCTTTTGTCAAGAGGATACTGTCCTGGCTAAAAGACCAGAATAGATATATAACAGAGTATTAGGGAAGGGAATGAAAGCACCCCGCTTGCCCACTTGTGCCAGGGAATTGACACCAGGCTACAACTAAGAGGGAATGAAAGGAAAAAAAAAAGAAAAAAAAAAGAAAAGCTGCCACTGCTGCCGGTATAAAATCCTCAAATATGTAAGAATAATATCCATAGTAAAAGGAAAGAAAATTATGGAACAAACATAATCAAATGTTAATGAAAAACAGATGAGTATACAAATGAACCAATTGTAAATTCTGGAAATAAAAATATCTTTTCAAATATACTCTAGACTGGGTACATTAAAAGAGAGAATTAGTAATTTGGAAGATTACCTACAAGGGAATAATAATTGGATTGACAGCTGATTTTATATCAGAAACAATGAATGCCAAAAGACAATGGATGTATTTCTTAATAATAGAGATAAATATTATCCAGGATACTCTTCAGTCATTTTCACTAGCGAAGAAAGAATAAGGCACAAACATTCAAATTCTTGGTTTTGAGAAAGCTTGTAAATAACATCTCTGTCTTCTCTAAGCAAGAGCAAAGCACAGGGCATGACAAACAGGAATTAGAAAAAATAGAAATAAAATATCATTTTCTTTATATCAAAAAGTGTATCAGAAGACATGAGAAAGATACAGACAAGCATATATATTGTTGTTAATTGTATTAAATGTATATCTTCCAAAATTCCAAAATTTTCCTGCAAAAGAAAGTTATAGCTCAGATTCCACAGGAAACATACTTTGAAATTTTGATATTTGAGTACAGGAAGTTTATTGGGGAAAACTTTCTGAAACAAATCCTGTGAGAGATGAAAGAAGCAGGATTGAACAGAGAGAGAAGGCAAACTTCAACAACGTTGCAGCAGAGAAAGTAAGCTCTGGTGGTGGGAAGGCCCTCTTTGTGTTTACCCAGTTTAATGCATTAACTGTTGTGTGAGTTGTATTTAACTCATCCTAGTTTTGAGCCTGAAGCATATGTAACTCACAAGTCTCTTCAGCTTGCGAGCTGTGATAACTATTTTTCAAGTTGCATATAACTCATGCACAAAAAACAATAAATAATATATTTTTCATTAAATTAGAAAGGATTGTTTTGTTTTTGAAGTTTTAATTTTGTTTTTGTAGTAAAACACTGTGGTCCCAAGGGAAAAAAAATTGTTCAAGTGTGGCAGTCAATGTGTTAAGACAAGAAGGCCAGTCCTTAATGTTCCTGCATTTCCTCAGGAGGAGGTGTGACTTAAGCAAGGCAGCTCTCTTCAGCTAAGGACAATTTCCAGAAAGGGATTTGCTTGAAAGCTACCCAGCTGCAACTTTCTCAGTAACTGTCTCTGACTCGGTTGTTAAACATGATCTGGGTGGGATATGATAATATTAAGATAAGTTTACTATTCATGAATGCAAAAACTTAGTATATAAAATGTGTCAATTGTACCCAAATCTATAAATTAAAAAAAAAAAAGTCTAAATAATATTATAGCTGATTTTGGGGAGCCTGAAAAATCTCATCCTAAAATGTGTATTGAGGAAGAAAAACCCAATAATATGTATGTCAACTTTGATGAAGATCAACTTGTATCACAAAATATAAATACTTAGCAAACTTTATGGTACTGGCACAGGCATAGATAAACAGACCAATGGAAATGAATAGCGAGGTCATGAATAAATCTATGACTATATTGGAATATGTTATATGATAAAGGTTGGAAAGCTCATATTGGTTAGTAAATGGAATTTGGTAAATGGCATTGAAAAAAATACAGGGATAGATATAGACCATACACAGCCTTTAAAATAGTGGAGGGAATTCAGAAAATTTGAAGATCCAAATGTGAAAGGTAAAGCTATAAAACAGATAAAATAAAGAATAATATCTTTGCAACTTAGCAGTAAAAATAAAAAATAAATAAAAAACCCTTTTTAAAAAGATACAAGTAGTACAAACCATGTTCAGAATTGCTGAGGTTGCTTGTATTTCCAGGGCAGAAAACTAGAAAAGTCTGCAAAAATTGGTGTACTGGGTCTCCTTAAGTCATTGGCCAAATACTAAGCTACATGTGCACTGTGAGACTCAGTGAGCCCCAGAAAAGAACATCTATTGGGAACATATAAACTGAGAAGAGATTCTATAGACCACCCAAAGCTGAGAAACATTGGAGTTCAGACCAGCAATAGTAGAGAATATATCTCAGGCATTCATTTAACCACATGAAGATTAAGTCTAAGAGAGGAGTACTCTAGCCCTGGATTAACAGCTCTTCTAGATCCACACTAATAAAATTTAAATGTAAGCCTCACAAGGATCAAGTCGAACAACAAATAAATCAGCTGCCTGCCAGAATAAAAACTAACAGAGGATAACAAAATCAGACACTCAAAAAATAACCTCATGGTGTCCGGTATGCAGTAAAAAATTGCTAGACCTTCAGAGAAGCAGAAAAATGTGCCCTGTATGCAGAAGAAAAATCATCACTAGAAACAGATCAAGTCATAATACAGATGGTAGAATTTGTAGACAAGAACCTTAAAAAGCTATTATAAATATGTTCAGAGATTTAAGGGTTAAGGAAACTGATGCGAATCTTAGTAGAGAAAAGGAAATTTTTAAAAAAGAATAAAATAAAAAATCTAGAACAAAATCATTCTTCATCTCTACATAATTCTTTATTATTGCTAATTTCTGTAGTACATGAAATGTATTGTAATAAGGTGCCAATAAGAAATTCAATGTTAAACCACATGGTCAAAGGATGAGTTTTTAAGTCATGGTACACAAATCAGTATGTATAATTATTATGTCAATGTAAAAAATAACAAAATAAATTTTAAAATAACAAAACCAAACAAAAGCAAAACAACACAAACAAATAAAAACTATTTTGGAGTGTTTCCTTAAAAAGAAAAAATCTAGAACTGAAAACATGTCTTACTTTAATTGAAAAAACTAATGGAAGGAATTAAACTAGACATTGCAAAAGATAAGTGAACTCAGAGACAAAGCTAGAGAAAGTATCCAAAGTGGAGCAAAGAGAGAAAAATATCTTTAAAAAACAGTTTGAGTCCTCTGTGAGACAATATCAAGCAATCTAATATATATGTTATTGAATTTCCAGAAGAAGAGAGATTGGAGATGAATAAAATTTTTGTTTGTATAAAAAATAATCACTGAAAATTTTAAAAATTTGATGGATGTACTGAAAGAAAAAAAAGTGTCAACCTTCAATTCTATATCCAGTGAAAATATAACTGTAATTCACCATATTAATATAAAAGTGAATAAATCATGATTTTAGTATATGTAGAAAATGTTTTTCACAGAATTCAACACATTATTGGTAAAAATTCTTAAAAAATTAGGAATAGAGGAATTTTTTTCCACTTAATACTTAATGATTGAAGGACCAGATCATTTCTACCTAATATCAGGAACAAGACAAAGAAATCTAATTGGAAAATAATACAGACATAAAAAGTTTTTTCACAGATCACATCATCTTGTACATAAAAATCTTAAGAAATCCACAAAAAGGTTACTATTAATATTACTAATAAGTAAATTTACTCAAGGCCACAGAATAAAGATTAATAAAAAATCAACTGTATTTGTACGTACTAGCAATAAGCTTTAAAAAATTAAATTAAAAAATTTCATCACAGTGTCAAAAAATGTAAAATATTTAATAACAGATTTTAACTTTACAATGTGCAAGCCCTCTACACTGATAACTACAAAACACTACTTTAAAAGAATTCAAAGATATACCGTATTCATGGGCTGAAAAACTCAAATTATAAGATGGCAGTTCTCCCCAAATGTTCTATAGATTCAGTGCAATTTGAGAAAGCTTTTTGGTAGAAATAGACAAACTGATTTTAAAATATATATGGAAATGCAAAGGACCTAGAATATTCAGCCAATGCAATCTTGAAATAAGAATAGTAAGAAAACTCATACTACCTGAATTCAAGACTTGTTCTAAAGCCCCAGTAATCAAATTGTCTCTTATTTGTATAAAGATAAAAGAATCTATCAATGAAAAGAGTAGAGAATCAGAAAAATGCCCATATATATATATAACATCAATTGATTTACTATGAAGTATCAAAGCAATTCCAGGAGGTAAAGGATAACCTTTTTCCACAAATAGGGCTGGACAGCTAGACATCTACATGAAGAAAAAATAACCTTGATTTCTACTTCATACCTTACTAAAAAAAATGTATTTAAGACGAATTATGGGCCTAAATGTAAAAGCTAAAATTATGAAACCTATTGAAGAAAACATAGTAAGATATCTCCATAAACCTGGGGTAGGCAAAGATTTCTTAGAACACAAAAAATACATAAAAATAAATTGTAGTTCAAATTTAAAACATTTAAAGGAAGACATATTCAGAAAATAAAAAGAAAAGTTAGACTACATACTAGAAGAAAAATTCATACTCTCTTTCTTTCTATCATAAGCACATGAAAAGACATTCTCTTAGGAAAACAATTAAAGCCACTATGTGATACCACTACACCTATTAGAGTGGTTAAAATAAAAAATACTGAAATTACCAAGTGCTAACAAGTATGCAGAACAACTGTATCTCTCATACCTTGCTGGTGAAAATGGTACAGCCACTCTGAAAAAAAAATTGTCGGCTTCTTATAAAGTTAAATATAGAGTTAACATATGACCTAATAATTCTACTCCTGAGCATTTTTCCTAAAGAAATGAAGTTTCATTCAAACAAAAAACTGTACATAGATGTTTATAATAGTTTTATTTTTAATAGCCAAAACTTAACACAACCCAAATCTCATTCAGTGGGTGAAAGGATAAATAAATGGTGGTACATACATACAATGGATATACAACAAACAGGAATAGAAAGCAAAAAATAAGAAAACTATTGATATATACAAAGACTTCCCTGGATCTCAAGAATATTACATTGAGTAAAAAGGGCCAATGTCAAAATGTTACATTCTATATGATTTTATTCACATAACATCTTCAAAATCACTTAATTTTAGTGATAGAGAACACATGAGTAGTTGCCAGTGGTTATGTTGGGGAGAAGATGTGACTATAAAGGAAAGCAAGAGTTTCTTTGGGAAGATGGACCAGCTCTGTATCCTGATTATGGTGGTAGTTACATGACTATATACATATGATAAAATGTCATAGAACTGTAAACTAAAAAATTTAGTTCATGTGAAAATTAGTGAAGTCCCAATAAGGTCTGTAGTTAGTAATACTATTGTTTTAATGTCAATTTCCTGGTTTTGTTAACCATACTTTGGTTATGTGAAATGTTGTCATTGCGGCAAGCTGGGTATAGAGTGCACAGGGAACTCTCAATGCTACTTTTTGCAACTTCTTTGGGAGTTTTAATTTTCAAAATTTCAAAATAAAAATTTGGAAAATGATTGAACTTCATGTTTAAGATCTTTGCATTTCACTACATGTAAATTATACCTTTATATCTTTAAAACTTTAAAATGTCTTCCCTACCCACATATGTTATATTAATATAACAAGGCTTCTGCCTTACTATATAAGAAAAGGAGTTTGTGGAAAGATGATGATACATTATGAATTGAGGAGCATGCATAACTCACTTTCTATAACTGAAATTAAAAAGATTTTTAAATAACTCATATATCTAGAAATAGTACAAAAATGATGGTGGTATGTTTATAGCATGTATAATAATTTTGCCATAATTTGAAAACTATTCAAACAGTTAAAATAATGAACTAAATCTAGAGTCACAGATATAATGCATAGTTAAAAAAAGTTTCAGAAAAAGATACTATTTATGTTATTTTGAAAATAATCTAAAAAATTTAATACATATGTAGAAAACTACAAAGTTGTTTAAAAGAGGACTTCATCTTTATAACATTTGATTTCTCTTTTTTAAAAAAAATCTGAATAGTAAGTACATAGGTATTTGTTTTTATGTGTGCTGTTTTGTATATCTTCACTTCCGAAAATATAAAATTTTTAAAATAAGCATTTAATAAAATGTTTATGAAAGTAAAGCAGAAGAAAGAAGAAATCCTTGTTCTTTATTAAATCAGGGAGATTCTCTATTTTTAAGTTGCCAACATTGGATATGAATAAGGATCTAAATGCTTGGAAAGTCCTGTTTTAAAATTTACACTCCTCATAACATTGTGAAAATATGGGGAAAATTTGCAAAACTATAGATGGGGCTATAAAAGACGTGTTCAGAAAACAAAAACCTAGAAGAATTTTGAAAAATTACTGTCTAATAAATATTTGCTATTGAATTGCACGTTAGAAAATTCTTATCTGACACTAACTTGAGACTGTTTATTGCATTATAGCCATAGAAAATATTTAGTATTATTTTAGAATTCAACATACCTTTCTGTACAATAAATGTTAAATGTATGTGATCAGTTATCTTCAGATTATATGTCAGCCCTCCATGTCCGTGGGTTCTACATCCACAGATTCAACCAACTGTGGATTGAAAATATTCGACAAAATAAAAAAACAATAAAAATAATACAGTAATAAAATAATACATATGAAACATTATAGTTTTAATGACTACTTACATAGAATTTACATTGAATTAAGTATTATAAATAATCTAGATATGATTTAAAGTATAACGGATGATATGCATAGGTTATGTGCAAATAATACTCAATTTTACATAAGGTACTTGAGTATCCATGGATTTTGGTATCTGCAGGGGTCCAGGAACAAATTCCCAGGAGATACCAAGGGATGACTCTTTATCCATTTTACATGATATAGAAGAAAAGATGTATCTTCTTTACGATTTCTCTCTGTGTTAAAAGTAAGAGGGAGAATGATGTTCAGTTTGATAGCCAATGTTTTCAGAAATAGGATCTAAATTTTATTGCATATGGGCTATGGCAGATGCTCTGGAAAGCATCTAACTAGCCCATTTATGAAATTTCCGGGTTTGCATTTAAGCTACTAATGACACTATTGTGAAATTGTGTGTGCCTGTTAATTTCACTTCTAAATTTGATTTCCTATATAATCTGACCAAATTAGTAACTGACACTAGTTATTTTCTAGTTTGGAAGAAACCATCTTTTGTATGTTAGTGACTTAGATTATAATGACATTTTGGGAAGGCATTTGTTCACAAATATTTTTTTTTGACATAGAGGTATTATTTGGGGGAGGATGGGATTTCTACTTTTTAAATAGGCATAGTGAAATTATATCATCAAATTTAAATAAATAAACCTAATTTTTAAACATTAAGGCTTGTAGTTAAATCCTTTTTAGTCAGCAGGAGGGTCCTTTATGTGGTTAACATGTCTTCCTTGTTATCTAACTAGTCTCAACAAAATTATGGTATTATTTTTATATTTCTCCTTAATTCTTGACTGGCTATTTTTAAGTCTTATTGATGGAGTTATTCTAATGGGAATGTTAGACATGTACTTGTGCTCTAATTGAAATAAATTTCCAAAGAATAAGTAACATTTTTCATACAAACTCAAGTGTAAACTGGAAGCCAATTTTTATTTATTTTATTTTAAAATTATCTACTGAGGTTTTTAAACAATGCAATTATGTCACTTAGCCAGTTACATTAAAAAAATGACTTACATTATAGAATGGTTTCTGTTCTGAGTTCAGCAACAGCAATGCTTGCTTACCTAAAAATGATAATTATGTGAGGTGATGCATATGTTATCTAGCTCAAGTTAGTCATTCCACAGTGTATACATATTTCAAAACATGTTGTACATGATAAATAAATATAACTTTTGCCAATTAAAAATAAATTGGGGAAATAGATAAATAAATAGAAGTTTATATGCATGAGAGTGGGAAGGGGGATGTAAAAGAGAAGAGCAAATATCTGAATTTGAAAGAGTATAAATTTTGGATTCTGGTTCCTTGAGTCTTTGTAGTTCATCATATGGAAACAGCTTTTTAACCACAGTGGTGGCTTTATGCTTTTATTTTGCTCTATTTAAATTTTCCTTACATCAAACATTAAAGACAATGCTTTTCACAGGATTTCAAGCATACTGTGGTTTGGGTTAAATCCCAGCTACTTTGAGGCTGCTTTGCTTTCCATCATGGCATTTTCCCCCACTTCAGAGCTGAATCCTGATAAATCTTTATTTAATGACATACGACATTATGTAAAACAATGTTTTATAGGTAAGAAGCAATTCTTTTGAACCTTAGGTTCAGGCTAAGATAGTAATAAAATTTCAAAGGTAATCTGAGACAAAATGAATAATCTAATCTTTAGGTTCTTAAAATAATGTCTTGAAATTTCTATATATTTACATTTACCACAAAATTAGTCTTAATGTGTAATATTTTTATATTGATAATTGTGATGAGAAGGTTGAGATTGTCTGTGACTTTTTAGTAGTACACAAATATGAGCTGAAAGGCATTTCAGGGAATTTTATTGATAAGACTAATACTTATAAATGGTAAAAAGTAAATATTGCAGAAAACAATCCAAGATGGCATTTCTAACATTCAATTAAGAATTAAATAATATATTTGGGAGATAAGTGATGTTAAGCTGTTTAAAGTCTCATCAGCTGCCTTTGAGATTGATTTTCATCAAAAATTACTGTACTAAAATGTTTTCTTTTGTTGTACAGACTCAAATAGCAAACCTCAATTTTGAAATCGGCTCTTAT
>RJWJ010031864.1:0-18522 GCA_004363605.1 Indri indri
CCCTCTGGCTGGGGAGTGGGACACAACTCAAACCTGCCAGTTAGGGGCGTCTCCCTTTCTTCAGGTCTAAAACTCCCTTTGCAGTCGGCACAGTCATGTCTGGGCAGATGTTCGGATTTGGGGGCGCTTCCCCGCCGCTGCTCCTTCCCAAGGTGGCATGTGAGTGAAGAGGCATGTCTTGTCCCACACACAGCTGAAGTAACCGGATGGGCCCTGCACCTGGTCCCACAGCACCCTGAAGGACAGGCAAGAAATTCTAGACCCGCTCACCTTTGGCAAGCCCCGGAGACCAGGCAGGGCTGCCCTGGGGGCTCAGGTGTCTTGACTTTTCCTTCCACGACCTCCCACTCAGGGTGAGAGAGGATCCCCCCTCCTCCCGCTGCCCAGCGCCTCTGTGACATTATGCACTGCGTCTCACTTCTCCCTGGTCCAAATCCACCTGCCCCATTTTTATATGTAGAGGAGACTGTTGGAATTTAGAAATCCCTTCTTTCTCCTGATGAAACCTGGCTGTTGTCTTGCTCTAGACCCAAGAAAGCTAACCTACAGGTAAAGATGAAGCCTGGAGGCGTGGAAATGCATCGGCTCAAACAGCGTAGGCAAGTAAACGAGAGTTTTCGTAAACCCATCTGCCTTGAGGCCACACTCCCCTCAACGCTCCCTCATCTGCCTTGTTGGTGCTCCTAGAGGCAGCAGAGGCCGACGGTCCCTGGCAGGGATGACCACAGGCAAATGTGGCACCCTGGACTTTGGGCTGTGACGCATTGTCCAAGCCTGGATGTTATTAACAATTACACAGAACAATGGGCACAAACATGAGTGTCATGTGGTCATTCCAGCTCTCAGCGCGGGTGATGGATGGCGAACGAACGAAATCCCCTCTCCCCCCATCTCTGTCCACCCTTCCTCATGCCTCGTGATGTCTGGGGACCCCATCTAGGAGCCCAGCCCTTCTCATACAGAAGAACAGAGCAATGCAAAGCACAGCTTTGGAGTCAGCCACACCTGGATTTGAAATCTGAATTTACCTGTGCAAGTTGCTTCATTTTTCTGGGCCACCTTTTCCTCGTCTGTAAAATAAGAACAACATCGACCTCACAGGATTGTTGTAGGAGCAAATGAAATGACCTGTAAAATGACCAACGTGATGCTTGGATCACAGCAGGTGCCCAGAGGGTGAACGCATCACCATCGCCATCACGCCAAGTCCCCTCTCTAATAATCATGGAAACAGTGATTTTCCGACATGTGTGAGGGTGCGAACAATTTGTGAGGTTCTTTCAAATCCATTTTCTCATCTATTTCTCTCTCCATAAGTTTTTGCACTTGTTCATTTTTTTGTCCATCACGCACTGGTGGATCCACACTTCCTACTTGCCTAGCTTGGCCTTAGGGATGCCCCGCTCAATCTCCATGACTTCTCCCACCCACCAGATGGAAGTCACCAATCTGCCACCTTTTAGGCCTGTCGGTGCCCAGAACAGACTTCCGCCCTTGCAACCAGAGCTCTGTACGTTCCCTACTCACCGGTGTGGCTGCCATCCCTCCGGATGGGAGCTGCAGGGGGCGGGCACCAGGTGGGTCTCATTCATCTCCGTGGCCCCACTGCATAGCCCGTGGCCTGGCACAGCAGGCACCCAGGACATGGTTTAAATGGCAAAAATAAAGGAAGAAGCAAAATAACAGAAACTCCGTGCCTACTGGGAGCTCCAGGCCTGGTGGGGAAACCTGAGACAGGCATTGACAGATGCATATTAATAGCACTGTGATTGCAAGTATCTGTTGCGTACAGTTGGGTGGGGGGCAAGGAGGTGGCTGGAGCAAAAAGTAGGGAAGTTTTGGACCCCACACAAAATAAAACCTAAATTCTGGACAAAAGAAATGTGCTCATTATCTCATCAGCACTGCCCTGCAAGCAGGTTGTCTCTATTTCATCATGTAAAAACCAAGGCTCAGAGAGGTTAAATGATTTTCCTGAGGTCACACAGACCAGCAGGTCATGTCAAATGTAATTAATTTCTCAGACAGATTTCTTAGGAGTGAGAGTCTAATGAGAATCACATTGATGGAAAAGAGCAAAAGTGAGAGGACAGGGCCACATCCCAAGCCCCACATCTTCAGGATAAAAAACCCGAAATTTCCTGTACACATGGACAGCGGGATTCTCTCCGTATCTTTGGGGTAAGAGAGGGGCTGGCCAGTTGCCGTGGTTTTCCAGCAACCTGAGCTGGGGGCCCTGCAGCCAGCAGTGACCTTTGCTGGTTTTAGCCGCATGCAGCAAGTCAGTCTTGACCCAGCCCCTGAGTATTCCATGCTACTCCTGAAACCGCGCAGAGCACGGGCCACCCCTACCCCTCGCGGCGCTGGGCTTCCTTCTGCTCATCCGGCCGCTGCCATCTCCAGCGACCGTGCCTGGCCTTTCCTTACTCATCTACTGACTCATTCCTTCGCTCAGTCGCCCACTCATTCGTCCCGTGTCGGCTCACTCATTCATTCACCCACTCTCATTCCTGCTGTCCCTCCCATAGGCCCCGAAGCGTTACCCCGTTCATTTGTTCATTCACTCATTCATTCATTCTTCCTTGAGCACCTGCTATGTGCGGTGGGCCTCTGAAGCAGCAGGTTCTGCTTGTGCACGTTCAACCACTGCAGGTGGAAGAAATTCAAATCAATAACTGAATAAAAACAATTCAACAATAAAAAATATAAATAAAAAACCAATGCAGTATAACAACTGTTTAGATAACATTTGCACTGTATAGGCATGACAAGTAATCTAGACATGATTTAAAGCATAAGGGAGGATGTGCGCAGGTTATATGAAAATGCCATTTTATACCAGGGACTTGAGCACCCATGGGTTTGGGTACCCATGAGGGGTCCTGGAACCCATCCCCAGAGGATGTGAGGGAGGACCAGGCCCCAGGCCAGGATCTTAGTACATAGCCCGTGAGATGCAGGCAGGACCAGCGGTTACAGGCCTTCACCGTGAGTGTTAGGATTGGGAGACGTACGACGTGGTGTGGGAGCCCCAAGGCAGGGAGGACGATTTGGAGCTGAGGATACAGAGACGGCCACGGGAGGGTTGCAGCATTCGGGTGCAGAACAGCCTTGCAGCAGTGGGCAGCGGGTAAGTGTCTAGCACAGTCAGGAATGTGAGAGGCGTGGGGTGGGTGATCAGCAGTGTGCCTGGAGTTGGGGTACACGAATGAGAAGTGATGTGGGCCTGGGCCACCCCCTCAAGGCCCACAGTTCCCAGGGCTCACACAGACAAGGTCATCGTTGAGGCATGATGACCGGTGATTGCGGTGGTTGCAGTGCAAGTGGGGAGTCTGGGAGCACTGGAGGGAGCTCGCCCATGTGAGAGCAGCACCCTGTGTCCCCCCAGGGCCTCCCTACTCCACCCGGGAGGCTGTCCTGCAGGCCCTGCTTCGCTGGGCCCACGCCCTGGCTTCTGGATGGCTCTGGTGCTACCAGAGATCAGTGAGGCAGAGTGAGGATGTGTTCTTCATCCCCCCAACTTCCTCTCTTAGGTTGCCGCAGGCCAGTGACATCCCTGAGCTGGAGCTTATGGCGGTGGTCAGGTGGCCTGGCAGGGTCCAGGTCCCAGGAGGCTCTGCCTGTGTCCTGCAGGCCTCAGGACACTGGCGCAGCCATGGGCTCCAGGGCTCTGCGTTACCCTGCAGCCTCCCCACCTTCTGCCCACCTCTGTGCAAACAGCGCCTTCACGAAACACTCTTCAAGTCCTGCAATTTGCATGTGCCACCTGTTTCCTGCCTGGACCTGCCCAGAGCTCCACGACCAGGTGCTGCTGCTCAGGGGAGAGAGTACAGGTCCAGGGTGCCGTGTGCCTCGGGGACTCTCCAGCACAGGGCAGCTCTGCAGGTGGAGGGGGCCACGCCTAGTGCAGGTGCAGGTATAGTGATGGCCTAGCGGGACCAGTGAGGGAGTGGCCAGGAGGCCCCAAGGGGGCTGGGCCTTCCCACAGAGGGCTCTGAACACCAAAGAGCATGGATTTTCTTCTGCAAGTAGAGCTGGGAAGGAAACAGCAGCTGTGATAGGGTGGTAAGTATCTGGCACGCACCTTAAGTCATTTTTCTCATTGAGGACTGAAAAGTCCTTGTCTCTGGGCCTGGAAGAGGTGTGTTTGGGGGCAGTCGCTTCCCAGAGCTCTGAAATCTGCCTGCCTCCCCACCCCCATCTGCCTGAGATGTCTCTCCTGCCTGAAGACCAGGTGTCTGTCGCCGGGGCTCCCGTGCCCCCTCCAAGATTTCTGTGTTTCTGGGGACCATGTACATCCTTATGAGGGGACACAATGGCCAGGAGATGAGGGACTTTGGCCTTGTCACTGCTGGGGTGCTATTTTGGCCACTGACTGCTGAGGCCTGGGTCCCCGGGCAGCCCTGTGACAAGGAGCCTCCCAGGCCTTTCCCAGAGCACTCTGCCCACGTTGGTGACAGTCTCCTCAGGAAAGGACAGCAGGGGGAACCTCTGACAGCGCCCTGATCCCAGCACGCCCACCCAGGCAGACATGTTTCCTGCCCTCAGACTCCAAGTAGAAGGAAACACAAAACAGAGGCAGGGCAGGCGGACACTGCAGGGGGAACAGGCCAGTCCCAGGTGTGATCCTGGACAGGGCAGAGCAGAATTGTAGCGCAGCGGACGTTTGTCTCTGGGATCAGAGGCCACGCAGCACGGAACCAGCTCAGGCAGCAACAGGTGCCGAGAGAAGGCTCTGGCCATATTCCAGCAGGGGCCCTGCTCTCGGCTCTGCCATCTTGGACAGTGGGCCTGGGACAGGTACGCAGCCTCCAAGCCCGTCTCCTCCTGGGTGGAAGGGGGGCCAGGGTGCCCGCCTGCCTGTCTGGGACGTCGCTTCGTCTCTAGGCCCCACTTTCCTCATCTGGAAATGAGCGGGTGGCCACACTTCGCAGAGCGCCTGCCCCACTGAGAGCCTGGCGTGGAGGGCTGAGGACCCGGTGGAGCAGGTCACAGCAACGGTCCGCACAGTCCTCAGAGCAGCGGCCCCAGGAAAGAGTGAAGCCAGACAATGCGCGTTGCACGCTTTGTCTGTTATAGAATGCTCTAGAAATGGGAGGAGTTCCTATTTAAGAGATGAGAAAGGGGTGATGGCGGTTAACCGTGAATGGTGGAACCTCAGGAGAGCTGCTTTGAACCACGTGCAGCAGGCACTGAAGCGCCAGCTGCGGTCAGGGCCTCTGGTCATGCCTGGAGCCTGGCCACGCATGTCCTGGGGCCCCGGGGCCCACCCAGGGAACTGCATGGGATGAGCCAGACTTGGAGGAGCTTGGCAGGTGCTGGGCTCTTAGCTTGCCGGGAGCAGCAGGTGCATCCAATGGCCCCCGTGGGGTTCCTGGCCCACTCCTTCTCCCCTCACCTGGCACCCTGCCTGGCCCCAGGGAGTGCTGGTCAGGGGTCGCTCCACCCCCACTGTCGCACCGTGTCAGAGGCAGACCCGGCCCTGTAGCCACTGCTAGGGGACCATCCAGCCTCAGACAAGCCACCCCCAGGAGGACCCCGTGTGAGGGTCCACCACGCCAGCCCTCTGCTCAGAGGGCTGCACACAACACAACGCACACGTATCCTCCCGAGTCACCGTGAGGAGGGAGCCCTGGCGCCCACGGGACACCCAGAGCCACCCTGGAGACCCCACGTCCACATCCCCGGGCCGCACCAAACCCAGGGGGCCGCTGCTCGGCTCTGTGTGTCTGGTGCGGCAGGAACAGGCCATTCCCAACACGCAGTCTAAGTCACGGGGCCTGTGGAAGGAACTGTCACCACCTGGAGCTGAGGGACATGCGCGACCTGCCCAGCTCTCCCCTTTGGGCTGTAGGAAGGATGTTGAGGAAAGAAAACCAAAAGCCAAGAGACAAAAACAGCCCTTGGGCCCTGCCCACCAAGTCTCTATTTGGCCTGGGGCGGAAGTGTATCAGGTTTGTTGATGTTCCTTGGCCCAAACGGATTGCGGGGGAGTGGAGGAGACCTGTGTAGAATTGCATCCTTTGGTGACATGGCTATATTAAGATCAATTACACTGTGCAACAAACCTTTGAATCATTCCCAGAACCCTAACTGGTTGCATTTGAATATGCATGAGAAGCTGCCCAGAAATGACTAAAATACATACATCCATGCATATATATAGTCAGAAAGCAAGACAGCGCTGGGGGTGAAGAATAACAAAAGGCAGTTTGCCACTCTGGGGAGGGGTGTGGCCAGAGTGCAGAGTGGACTAGCTGATGGAGACCCCTTCACCATCACTGTGCAAATCCAGAGGCCGCCGGGAGCTCTGCCCACATCGCCCCCATTGCAAGCCTGCAAGGTAGGAGTTACTTTTCCCATTTTACAGGTGGGGAAGCTGAGGCTACAGCTGAGTTAAGGTCATGCCACTCATCAGTCCCAAGGAGGAATTGAGCTGTTGTCTCTCTGAGCCCAAGGCCCTGCCTTTTCCATGTGTCTCGGACACTGAAAAGTTCCCACCCTCACCCGCTTTAGTCTTCCAGGTTCAGGCTTCACAGAACCACTATTGCCTCTTGCTTCCCGGAGTTCTGCCCTAGAGAGCAAAGTCGGAAGGGACCATGAACCAGTATCAAACAGGAGCATTCAAAAAACAAAGATCTCTGGGAAATTAGGGATCATAATTCCAAAAACTATCAATTAGATGCATGATAAAATGAACACAGTTGAACATCAAATCAATAATGCAATCTACAAAGCCAATGACCTCTTCAAATACAGAGTGAAAAGGCAGCCAAAGCAAAACAAAAACAAAAAACCAGAAAACACACAAAACAAAACAAACCAACGCGAAAAAGCCCAAAGTTAATATACACGTAGAATTAATCTCCAATTCCTAATAAGAGTCCTTGGGTGAGAAAACAAAAGAAACACATGAGAGAAATAAAGCAACAACAGAAGTAAATTTCTCCGGGCTGAAGAAAGACGTGCATCTTCAAAGTGAAAATCACTACAAAGTGTTGAATGGGAAAAGCTTACTTTCTAGGTGAAATTTCAGGTTCCAAAAAAATTTCAGAATTCCAAGGATAGAGAATTCTAAAAGCCTCCAGAGTGAAAAAACAAATGACCTGCAAAGGAACAAAAAGCAGCCTGACTTCAGATAAATTAGCCTAGAAAGCACTATCCAGTCAAACTGTCAGTGCCGTGGGAGAGCAAGCCAAAGCCATATTCAAACATGCCCAGACTCAGAAAGTTTATCGCCCACAGACCTGTCCTGAAAGATACACCCAAGGATATACATCCAGCAAACCAAAAAAGCAATCCAAGAAAGAAGATGACATACTAGCCAGAAACTAAGAAACCACACACCAAATCCAGGGATGCAATGAGGAAAAAAGCTGTGGGATGGCAAGCGTGCCACAGACCTGAGAGCAAACGGTGCAAAGGAGAAAGTCCTGAAGAGAATGTCTCCAAGAGGAAAGACATATTGATCGTTAACAAACAGTGCGATGAAGGGGCACGATAGTCTCAGTGACGGGAAGACGGCGTATTGAAACACAAACTTCGTAACAATTGTGCCCTGCCTCCTTTACCCAGTGGCATGGGATTCCATCTCCTTCTCTACGTCTGCAGGGAAGCATAGTCACATAATCATTGTATTAAAAATGCTGGTCGTCGGTTTAAACCTGTTTAGAATCAGCTGATTGTCAAAGCACAGAAATAACTCTAGTCGCAGAAGAGAATGTACAAGTTTTAAAGCTTGGCGATGTACAAATGAGAGGTGGGGGCAGGGAGTGGGGGGTGGGCAGAGGGAATTGGGGGCCTAATCTCGCTTTCACGGAGCCGAAGTCAGGAGACACTGACCAGACTTGGGGTGTTGAGAAGCAGAAGTGTAAGCAGATTATGCGAAGCAATAACACTAACTGGAGAAGTAAAAATTGTAAAACGCGCCTGGCAGAGACCGGGGCTGCCGGAAAGTGTTATTAACAATAAACTAGCGAAAATGGCTCACTTCATCGCGAGGGGCAAACTCCTTCATCCATTCACCATGCATTTATGGATCGCCAACTGTGTGCCAGGCAGTGTGCTGCATGCTGGGGGGTCAGTAGTAAGCAAAGTCCCCGTCCCTCTCGTCAAAGAGCTGACAGTCCAGTGTGCGAGACAGATATTAATGACATAAATGAAAATCCTGTAAATAAAGGTAAAACTGCAAATGTGGTGGGTGTCGGGGACACACGGTGCAGTGAGAGTGCAGCTTAGAGGCCTCGGGCTCAGGCAGGGAGGTGAGAGAAAGAGGCAGTGGCGAGGCTGAAATCTGGGGGTACACGGAAGCTACACCGAGAGCGAACATCTCCACAGAGGGAGCCGCAGGTGCAAATCCCTGTGGCAGGAGGGAGCACGAATCGGAAAGAAATCCAACAGCTTAGAGGGTAGAGCGAGCGGGCGAGCAGCAGAGAGGGTCAGACACTGATTTCCCGCTTCAAGCGGCTGTGATAGTGCAGCGCACCGGCGGGGAGGGTGGTGAAGATGACGAAGACCGGGAGACACTCTGAAGGACTTAGATGTTCCCCCATAGTAATGCGGGGCCATGGAAAGCTTTAGGCAGGGGGACAATCCCTCCAATATGTTTTTCAGATGGAGCTTTCTGGCCTCGGAATGGAGACTGGAACGGAGGAGGACGTCTGATGGTACCAAACAAGCAAGAACTGGGGTCTCCTCCGTTAACGCCAGGCCCTGGGATGGCAGAGCTCTCCACACCACTCCCCTATCGGATTTCCATCAAGCCATCTGTGCACCCCTCTGACAGAATGCCGGCAGGGCAGAGGCAGGGCCTGGGACACACCCTGGGAGCTTCCCAAACCCTCCCTGGCTCTGGTCACACGGGGGGCTGCGTGGAGAGAAGCCTCGTGCACGGACTCGTGTCAGCACACCAACAACAGGCATGAGTGCCGCGGGCCAGGAGCAACTGGGCTGCCCGTTTTCCCAATGTGAGCTCTTCACTGCCTCTTGCCTGCTCTTTCTCCAATACTCAGTCCTTCAGGTGTGTGTGGGGGCCATGATTATAAATAGGTGACCTCTTTATTTACCATAGGCCACCAAACTCTGAGGCTCAACTCCCAGACCTGAAGGGGACAGGGCATTTTGCAAAGGCCTGGTGGGCTACCTGGCGGCAGTGACCACAGGAGCCTCCGAGTGCCTGCGTTGGAGAAGGGAACTGCATGTAGATATGCAAGACGTGTTATCCTGTGTTGACACTGAAGACTACATAGGTACACACTCCATCAGTCGTGGACTTGGCACTTTGTCACTCACTATGCTATTCCCAGGGGCCAGAATGATGCCCAGCACTTAGCAGATGCTTAATAAAATGGACTGTGTGTGTCCATGTCAGTACTAGGTAGACAAAGGTAAAGTCTGTGGAGTCTCCAAGTTTCAGCCACCCTCACCCATGCAGTCGGGGGACCCATACAGGCCCTGAATAGTCCAAGCTGGCCACAATAATCCTGTCCCTGTGAAAGGACAGAAGAAACCCAGGCCTCAGCAAGTGGCCTTCCCCTAACTGTGAGAATGGATTCAGAACTGGGCATGTTATCCAATTTAAGCCAGTGAAAATGAGTGCGTATCTGCTGGGGGCTCCTGGGAAAGTTTTCTCCATTCTGAAGCAATCCTCCAGAAGACAGTGCCTCTTCTCTGCCTGGACATTTCTGTAGAGGTGAGGCATGCACCGCTGCAGCCATCTTTCTACCAGCCAGAGATGACGCCCAAGTGTCGAAGAGGGAGAACCAGGCTCCTGGATCAAGCCAAGCCTGAAGCCCACATGCCCTTAGCCTTAAGTCAGTTTTGTTTGGGTTTCCTGGTCTCTTGCTAGTGGACATCCTGTGTGCAAGTGGAGCACAGGGAGCAATGGCAGAGAGGGCTCCAAGGGTTGCCAAGGAGCTTAGACCTCACCCAAAGGGCACTGGGGGTTTAAGCAAGGCGATGACTTGTTCAATCTGCAGGCACTTTTAACAAATTCCTCTGCTACATAGAAAATAGCCAAGACTGGTGGCAGGGGACAGTGAGTGGACTTTTATGGTGAGCCAGGCTACAGTGGGTGAGGCTGGGACTCTCCAGCTGCCTTGTGGGTCCACCCTTCTGGGCCTCTGCGTGTCCTCTTTCCTTGAGAAGTTGGGGGGTGACCTTGGATTCCGGTGTCAGCGTCACTTCAAAACACTCTCTGGGAATAACGCAGGTGCACAGCTGGACCCACAGCTGGAAGCGGAGAGGCGCCGAGGGGCTATGGGGAAGGGGCTGCAAATATTAAATAAAACAGTCCCCTCCCATCCCCCCGGTACGATTGCACATCGCGTGCTGCCTGCTCCGATTGAGTCCCCCCTACAGAAGCCTTGCGGCCTGCCCCGCATTGGCCTGGGTCGCCCACCCTGCCCAGGGAGGTGTGGCTGGAAACTCCCAGTGTGGACGGCCTGCAGATCCCCCAGCCCACCAGGAGACCAGGGCAGGGGAGGGACTTGGTCAAGGGCACAGCAGGGGCCCCAGCGCCAGCCCCTTCTGGTGCCCACCAGCCCCCAGCACTGGTCAGTGTCAACAGAGTCACTGAAGGGTGGTGGCTTAGAAAACACCTGGAGATGTCTTCAGGTACGGAATCACATGGTGGCGATGAAGGTGCAGGAGAACGTCGCTTTATATTTGGAGATGTGCACTGCAGCCTTTAGGAGAAACGTGTCTGTACGTCTGGCACATTAAAAAGGTTTAGCAGACAACGGAAAATACTAAGAACTGTTGCATCTAGAATTTTGATGTTCATTATAGCATTCTTTTTATTTTTCTGTGTGTTAGAAAAAAATTTATAGTAATGGTCCTTTTTAAAATACCATTTTTAAAAAGAAAGAAAATGCCAGGGCTGACATTCTCAAAGGGAATCCACAGCTCACTGCACCTTTGGGAGACGCAGAGGGGTGTTCTGTGACCAACAGGAGGAGCCCACCCTCTCCCCGTCCAGGGACGCAGCAGGCCAGAGTGTAGGGGGCTTGGAGACGTCACACATCTCAGGCTCGATCCTGGGTCTCCAGCTGCTGGGCCACTGTGGGGCTGTCCCAGAAGGGAAGGCAGAGAGGGCAAGCCACGTGGATGTGGCCCCATGGACACACCCCGCGTCTGCGGCAGGCCTGAGGGTCCCTCCCTTACTGGCCGGGCAATGGGCCAGGACCCAGAGGGGGACTCTGCGGAGGGCTGTCCCGGCTGGGCAGATGCTCATTATAAATCCCCACGTTTGAGCTTTCTGACCAAGAAGTCCTCGAGCTTCCTCACTGGGGCTGCAATCAGGCCCTCGAGTACCCCACGTAAACGTTTAGAGAGGGCACTTCTCTGTGCCAGCAGGTGCTGTGCTAGGCACAGGGCACAGAGGTGAGATGCAGCCCCCGCTGTAAAGAGACGGCCACACGCAGAATTTAAGGAAGAGAAGGTCTAGGTGTGGCCACCCCAGGGCACAGCACCATGCACAGCGTGGGTGACAAATAAGTCCATCCCGTAGATATTCGTTGTGCACCAACTGCGTGCCAGGCACCGCTCTGGGTGCCAGGAGATATATCTATAACCCGAACACAAACCTGTCCCCCCAGGGCTGACACCACATCTCAGGCCACTGTCCCACAACCAGGAGCACCAAGGAAAGGCAGTGCGAGGCGCAACAGAGAGGGCCGTGGTCCCCGGTGGGGGTGCACGCCCTGGCCCAGCCACTCTGCCACATGTTGACAGAAAGCCCAGACAAGTCACTTAGGCTCCTGAGCCTCAGGCTTCCGGAAAATGTGCCAAATGCTGGGCACAGTGTCGGTCACTGAGAGAGGTCGGCTGCTCCCCTGCCCTCGCCCCTGCTGTGCTCTGGGCAGCCAGCCCAAAAGGGTGTTTGGGGCCCCCTACCCCCACATTTTATGTCCGTCTGGTCCCAGGAGCAGAGTGTGGCTGGCGTTTCTAGGGGTAGGAAGCAGAGCCGTCTGCAGTCCCTGCCTTGTTGGCTGCGAACCAGGTTCTCGGGGAGGGTACAGAGCTAGGAGCACACAGCAGTCTTCCTCCTGTCATTTAGAGAGCAGGAACAGATTCGTTCACACACACGCACGCTCGAGGTCCGGCACACTCACGGTGTGCGCCCAGCTTTATGAGACGCAGGACGAGGTGGATCCCTCAGTCTGGCTGTTACCTTCAGGCCTTTAAAAGGCCAAGAAGTTCCAGTGAGGGATTGAAACGAACAAGAACTGTGTGCCAAGGACTTGCAGGACAGTAAGCCCCGGGCTCTGCTCTGATGCCCTGACATGCCACCGCGTAGGTGATGGGGAAGCTGCTACTGGGACCATCTTTCAGCCTGGTTTCAAAAACCTCAGCTGTGACTTGGTTAGGGTCACAGCTGTAGGCAGGAGAGGGTGGGGGTGGATGGGGCGGGGACACACAGAGACGGCAAGTGGGTGCAGAGACAGGATGGGACAGACCAGCTGCCGTGTGGCTGCAGACAGTCACGTGACCTCCCCAGGGTCCATTCCCTTGACTCGGAGTGAGGTGGGTTTGCCCTGGCACCTCCCGGGTCGATTCTGCCCCTGCAAAGCCAGGACCCCCTCTCTAGGCCATACCGGGCAGCATTACCTCCGAGAAGGGTCTTACGGCGGGGGAAGAATCCTGATGGTGCAGAGTTGAGAGGATGGCAGGGACGGCCTGTGCACAGGGAGGGCCCAGGGCTGGGGGAGCAGGAGATGACTTAGGCGGCACTCAGAGTGGAGCGTGGAGGGCCTCGAGAGCCGGCCCGGCAGCCTGCACTTGGCCATGTGTCCAGAGACACAGCAAGGGGGGAGGGGGAGGGATCTGGCCTGTGCCTCCCACACCCACTCAGGAGCAAGGTGTGGGTGTCAGCTCCAGTTTAACTGTAACCTGGCTGGGGGGGGGCGGGTCTCCACTGGGGCCTCCCCTGGGGTCTGCACTCCACGGCCAGGTCAGACCCACCCAGCTAAATCCAGCAAGGAGCAAGAGAACCAGAATACAGCAAACAAAGCCTCTGACTTCGAGTGACAGCTCTTGACAGCTCAACCAACATATGCACTGGCAGAAGCCCGGCCTGCATATATTAATATTTACTCCTCCGCTCGGGTCTGGGCTGTCACTATTGCAAGCACAGACCCCATCTTCACAGCCAAGCCCTTGACAACAGGCACAATATTTTGCGTTTGGGGAGAAGACATGTGGCTGCCGGCAGTGCCCACCCGGGCAGGTCTTTCCTTCGCCCGCAGTCAGGCCTCTGACCCAGAAAGTGACCCGGGGCTAAGCTGGACTGCAGCATCAGTAGTGGTGGCCACCATGCCTCCCTGGGGAGGGACGCTGCCCGAGGGAAGGGCAGGCCCAAGCTGGAGCCCCACACTGACCTCTGCTGAGACAGGTGACTTGCTGACACTTTCCTGGGACTCACAGGACCTCACGGGTCTCACCTGCAGCCAGAGCAATCATACCTGTCTGCCAGCTGGGGGGACAGTGAAATAACATTGACTATGGCGGCCCTGGCGCAATGCCTGGCTGGCTGATAGCGACAGTCTCAAAAACAAAAAATGACTAAGCTTTATAGAGCCTCCCAATTCTTGTTTTGTTTTTTCCTTTTGGAAGCCTGCGTCCTCACTGTAGCTATGACTTGGGCTGCTCTAAGCAGAGAAAAGCATTTAGGGGGAACTTCCACCTGAGTCTGGGTGTCAGCGAAACCCCCGCCCGAGCCTGCGGGGAACGTGTCCTCGGTGTCGTGCACAGGGCTGTCTTGCCGGGGCAGACAGGTGGGCGGCCTCTCTGGAAACACCCCCGTCCCTCATCTCCCCAGAGATGACAGGAGACCCAGGAGGCTTACTCATCCTCTGGGCGGGGGGGACCAGCTGCACCCAGGAGCGTGGGAGGGGCTGGCAGCCCCTGCAGAGGGCGAAGGAGAGGCCAGACCCCTGCCTTACCAGCGAGCACCCTCCCCACGCGGCCTGGCCTCTGGCCGACGCCCCCCAGGCGGGCAGGTTACAGGGAGCCCAGCGCAATTGCCTGTGACTTACCTGCCTCGGCTGCTCTCATCAGGGAGTGTATGTGAAGTCATTCCAGATCTTGCCATTTTCGCAGATTTTTTCCCCGGTTTTCCTTGTTTTATGTGGTACCTCCAGACCCCAGAAGCAACATTAAGTTCCAGACCCCTCCTACAACAGCCAAGGTGGATCCTGAACTCCGCGTGGCCCGAGGATCTGACCCAAGGAAACGGTTTGCCTTCTCTTTGTTTCCTTAAAAAACACCACCACCGAAACCAGTGCCTGGTTCGTGAAGTGATGCCTTCCAGAGAGATCGGGGGATGGCAGCCTTCGCCTTATTAGGAAGCTCAGGTCAGATCTTAAGCGGGGCCCCTCGGCGCTGAGTTCTCAGGGCAGCCCAGAGAGGTGCACGATCTGGATCTGCTAAGTGTGTGGGTTGGACACTCTGGGCTTGGCCGCTACCTCTGCCACCAACAAGGGCCACAGCCACTAGCCTGTTGCTTCTGCCCTCCGGGCCTCAGTTTCCCCATCTGTAAAACTGAAGATAACTAGCTCACTGGAGTTATTTTGAGGCAAAAATAAAATTGTTTGTGAAACATCTACCACATGTCCTTTCATTTAGAAGTCAGGCATCTATTTGTTTACACACACACACACACGCGTGCGTGCACACACACACGCAGTCTTGCACTCAAAATTCTCTGTTTTTGAAATGCATTTCGCTGTGTGCTCCCAACTTTATCAGAAGTAGAACAAGGTGGCCCCCTCGCAGGGGCTGTAGCATGAGGGGCCTTTAGCGAAGCCCCCTCACCCAACTGTGCATGACTCGGCCACAGTGTTCCCGTCTGTGCAGTATGGGCCGCACCCCACGGTGCCTGACTGTCCTTCTAACTGGGACATTGTGCAGCTCCCAGAAGCATCTCTGTCTCTCTCTTTCTCAGCAGTCACTAGCAGCTAACAAGGAGCTTGTGAGGTTCTCCCAAGCAAAAGAGTACTGAGGCGCTGATGTCCAGGGTCGGGAGGATTGGACAAGACCGTGGAGGAGAGGTCGGGAAAGGAGGGAAAGAAGCCAGTTGCCAAAGCAGAGCCGGGACTGCAGAGAACCTGCCATAGAGACCAGGAGTTGGGGGTTCTTGGCAAGAAGGAAAGAAGGGAGTTGTGAGCCCTGGGACACTGTGAGGGGGACAGAGGGGAGGGCTCTTCGCTGACATCCCTACAACTGCCCTGTGTTAACAGGGGCCTCACTCTCTGTCTCTCTCTGGGGCAGGTCCTGTGCCTGTCTCCCGCTGTTTCTGGGATGTTCTTTCCACCTCTCTCCCAGGCGAGCTCCTACTCGTTCTTCAAGGCCTAAGGCAGATTTTCTATCGCCCAGGGGTGGCAAACCTGTTCTGTAAAGGGCCAGAGAGTGAATAATTTCGGCTCTGAAGGCCACGTGATCTCTGTCACGACTGCTCAGCTCTATCCTTGCAGCTGGAGAGTAGCCCCAACAATCCCGGAAGAAATGGCCATGGCTCCACTCCAATAAGACTTTATTTGTGGACACCGAAGGCTGAATTTTATGTACTTTCCATATGTTACAAAATGTTATTCTTCCTTTGAATTTTTCAACCATCTAAATGTATAAAAACCATTCTTGACTCACGGACGGTGCCAAAACACGTAGCAGGCCAGTTGGCCCATGGGCCATAGTTTGCCAACTTCCCCTCTGGCCTCCTGCTGTTCAGAGTGGGGTCCCAGGGCCAGCAGTGTCGGTTTCACCTGAGAGCTTACTAGAAACTCAGAAGTTCAGGGACCAACCTAGGTCTACTGATTCGAAGTCTACTTTCTAATAAGATCTCCAGATGGCTTGGATGCACGTTAAAGTTTAAAAAATACTGATGCCTGGATGTCGCCCCCAGAGATTCTAATTTAATAGGTAGCGGGTACAGCCTGGACATTGGGATTTTTTTAAAGCTCCCCAGGCAGTTCTAATGCACAGCAAAGGTCAAGAGCCTGTGCCCCAGAAAGATTCCCCAGGGACTCCTCCTGGCTCCCACAGTCCCCAGGTCGCTCCTCTGTGATACAGCCTCACACTCTGAGCTCCTCTGGGGGCAGGATCCTGTCTAATCCTAATTTATGAAGATCTCAGAAAATCACTTACCACCTCTGGGACTCAGCCTCTTCTTCCTCACAAAGGAAGATAAGAGCTCCAAGGTGGCCGTGTGGCTGTGAGCACGCTCTCCGCTGACCACCCCTCCCCTGTGCCCCAGGTAGGACGGGACGGCAGCCTCTGGTCCAGACTCATCCTGGCCTCTCCCTGCACTCCCCGAGCCTCTCCCTGCTCTGAGAAGGCCAGCACGGGCTCCAGGGCTTCCCAAGGACTCCGGGGCCAAGGGGGTAAAGAGAGGCAACCGCACACTCAGCACCCTGCTGAGCCCGGGGACCGCAGACCACCCCTCATAGCAGACCCCTCTCCTCCCTCCCACTGGGTCCTCACTGCCCAGCCCCACTTCTCACTGCTCTGCCTGTGATGTGCCCTGACCCAGCACTTCCCTGGCGAGACTTGGAGGGAGGGGACACGGCAGTGGCTCAGGGCAACACAGAGGGGCCTTGCCTGGAGGGCCAACTGCCTGCCCCACCGGCCCATCCCTGCCTGGGGTGATCCCATATCACTTGCAACCCTGGAGCCAAGCCCTTTACCCCACAGGGATGACCCAAGCTCTCTCCCAAGACCTCCCAGGCCCCCTACAACGTGGCAGCTCCCGCCTCCTGGAGTCCCCACCACAGAGCATCCGAACCCCCAAGGCTTCAAAATCCTGGAAGGTCAGGCCTGGAAGGGGCCCCAAGATATCACCCCTCATTATACATACGGAAAACTGGGCTCAGAGAAGGGGAGAGATGGGCCTAGGCTGGTGGCAGCTCAGGGACGACCACCTCCTCCTCCCCCATACAGTACCCCCTGCCCCCACCACAGGGCCCTTCCCTCTGCACCAGCTGCCACCGCAGGGGCAGAAAGAACAGAGCTCTGGGGTTCACAGAAGGTGGAAAACCAGAGAAAGGAGCCTTCTGGGGCCAACTCTCAGTCTCTAAGGACAGTGTGACAATGCCCTGCCGCACCCCTCCCCACCAGTAAGCCCAGCCAGATCTGTGGACGCCCTCCCTCCAGGCACAGAGTAAGTGCTAGGATTCTCCCAGGGACTTATTATATCCCCATTTAACAAATGATCAGAATGAGGATCAGAGAGGTTAATCAACAGGCTGAGGGTCACACAGCTAGTAAGGGAGTAGTCGGGGACAGGCACCAGCTCAAAGGTGTCTCAGATCCCCTGCGAATGGCTTGGGCTTCAAACCCAGTTCTGCCTGACTCCGTTCCCCTGGGGCTCTCTGACTGGGCTGGCAGTGAGCCACCAGGAGCCATGCTTGGGTTTGTCCTTTCAGCAGATAAAGATAGCAGGGCTAGAAGGAAGCAGGCTGGAGGACAGGAACCCCCGCACCGAGAAAGCTCAGCACCTCTCCCGGCTGCATACCCTTCCCTCAGGAGCCCAAGCAGATGCCTCTGTCCCAAGTCCACCTGGTGTCAGAGAGAATGACACACAGGCTTTGGGATCATCAGATCTGGGATCGAATTCCTGCTCCATGCGACCCTGGGCCTCAGTTTCTTCTGTAAAATGGGGATACCCACACAGCAGGGTCACTGGAAGGCACAGGAAGAGTTGTGCAAAGGGCGCGCCATAAGTGATAATTAAATGGTGACCCCACTGACCGGGTGCTGTGTGCACTCACCCCTTCTGGGTGTGCTCGGGGAATGAGCTCTTCCCCAGAAGGAAACAGAAAGAAGGGTGGCCTGCAGAGCCTCCCGGAATGTGGCAAGGCTCCTTGGCGCTGTGAGCCCTACTTTAATTAGCTCTCAACTAAAAATAGCTCCCACTCCCCAGGCGGCACACCTACCTCCTGGCCTGGCACCAGGGTGTGCCTGAGCCACTCTTGGGGGCGACAGCCAGCCTGTGACAGAACCTACAACATGGCAGGGTGCACAGAGCAGGAGGCTTTATTGAGGGAGATACAGAAGCGGGCATGGGCTCCTGCCGCCAGCCGGGTCACGGCCTCCACTCGCCCCACGCGGCCCTGTGGCTCTGGACCCCCTGCCCTTCCCCGGCTCCTGGACAGCAGCAACACAAAGGAGTCTTACCCAGCCTTGTCAAAGA
This sequence comes from Indri indri, assembly GCA_004363605.1. NCBI lineage: Eukaryota > Metazoa > Chordata > Mammalia > Primates > Indriidae > Indri > Indri indri. Next base: position 18,188 of record RJWJ010031864.1, read on the forward strand.
TGCCCAGGAGGGCCTTGAGAGTCTGTTCAGGGGAGGGTGGGGGACACAGGACAGCCCCTCTTTGCCGTGGCCCGCATGCCTGCCACACCATCTGTCCATCCACCACCCCATTCATCGCAGCCTGGAGCGCCCTCATGTCACTTGCAGCTCTGGAGCCGGGTCCTATGGTGCTTCTCCTCGGTCAGGAGGGGGATGAAGGTGTCACTGTGGGAGAGCTTCAGCCGGCTGCTCCAGCTGGGTGCCTCCTGCCCCACGGGCTCTGGCGGCAGGTTGTCCAGGTCACTGCGGGAGCCCCCAGTCTTGCCCTCACCGGCGCTGCTGGAGTTGAGTTCCAT
>RJWJ010031865.1:0-18866 GCA_004363605.1 Indri indri
CCTGGATTCTTTTATGATGTATTTTATTTGATAGTGAGTAGCCAGTATAAGAAGATCCTTGCAAAATGAAGTATTAACTGTGAATATAACAATTAATTCTGTGCCTACACAAAGTAGGTACTCAGAAATGTTTGTTGCTTAAAAAAATAAATTTTACCTATTTGCAGTATTAAAATAACAGCAAATAATGCTTTGATATTTTCAGCTCTGCCCTCTAATATTACCTTTGTCCACTAGTATTATCTACTGTGTCCACTGGTATTGTTTTTATTTATGAACAACAGTGAGATAATTCAATGAATGTGCTGATTGAATGCTATATAAATTGAAAATATAACTTTTTACTGTTCATTTAATACATATATGTTTATATACTTTTAACTTTTATTTTTCACTGAATGTCACAAGGCCAGGTTCACTTTGCCAAGGAGAAAGCCATTTAAATATGGCATACAAAAGATCTGGTTTCCCTAGCAACTAGAAACTCTTGCATCACTGTATTCCTTCAATTTGGCTTACAAGTCTGCACATTTTTCTTCTTTTATTTTTTAAGTGGGAATGCAGATCTAGAATAATGGATACCAAAAATAGATAACAGCACAAATCAGAAGGTCATTTACATAGGTAATTGAGATGTTATTATATTTTCTATTCCATATTCTCAAACAGTTGGTTTGACTACTTAACACTTAGATAGCATTTATATCTGATTATTTTTAGTAACTTTGTGAATTTTTAAAAGAAAACCCATATTTCTGGAATTTGTTTAATTAGCAAGATAGAATTACTTTTCTGATCAATAAAACAACTGTCACAATTTAAGAATACATAACAATTACCTGTGTGCATATAGATATGTATACAATATTTATATTGCATATGAAATACTCAGTAATATTTTTGTTAGCATTTTAAAATGTCCTCTGTTTGGACAAAATAATGAGAAACAAGCCTCGGTTGTGGTGGGATGCTATGCTAACACAAAAAATATTTGAAATGCTTCTCTTTATGGATGGCAGCAAGTCTTATATCCAAAGTTAAAAAATCAATCTGATACAGTTTACTAATATAACATATTAAACCTTGGTACTTTGATAGATCACTGACTTTGAGCAAGACAATTAAACACCAACGTCCTGGTATAGTCCTTCTGGTGACATGTTTAATGAGGCACACAGGAAATGACAGAGATCTTAAAGATGGTTTACAGCAACTGTCTTCCTTTGCCCTCATTGCTACAAATCTCTCTTATCCTTCTCATGTCCCTCCTTGCCACGTCTGATGGTCTGGGTGAGAGAAAGCATCAAAGTGTCACATCATCGCATGTGTTAATTTGTAGAGTTTATTCAATGAAAGCAAGTTATCCTGAAGAAATCAGCTTATAAACATCCCATAGACAGAAGTCTACGCTTGGAGCAAGTGTATTTTCAAGTCTAAGAAGGCAGTAAATGGCCCTGAATCAAGAAGCTTGCATCCTGTCTAGATAGCATCAGACCGGGAATACAGAAGATGCCCAGCATCCAAACTTTTTCCTTATCCACAATAATTGTTCTAAGAAGAGAACCTGGGGAATAATACCAGAATCTGTCATACTATATAAATCCTTAATGGTTTATCATGTTCGGATCTTCATGGATAGGAATGGTTTCAGTTATTCTCAACATATCACTTGTCACCTCACAGAGACCTGGTTTGAGGACCTTTCCAGTTATTACAATCTGTAGATTCAATGCACACAAGAATGGGCACATAATTAAGGAAATGCATGCCTCAGGATAGACAAATGATTAGGTAGCTCTCGGTATGGGATTAGTAACAAGGCTTTTTTTCCCCCCTCTGGACGTTTTGACACAGGGTGTGCTACAAATAAACACTGTGGTGTTTGACAGATTGAGCTAGAATGTGGCAATTAATATGCATTGTTAAGTGATGTAAATCACTTATCAACCTGAAACCGTATTCTTTTCAACTTCTCTGAATTTCATTTGAGCTACATGAATAGCATTCCAAGGACTGTGTGATTGACCTTGGCCAGAAAAGTAAACTGAGTTGGAAGAGTCAACCTAAAATGATGAGTATGTCCTCAGTAGGTGATTTTACAAGTTTATGCATTCACACAAGATGGTCATATTCATCATCTTTACTAAAAGAATTATCTTTCTGATTATTAGAGACAGTAAAATCTTGAGTTTTCTCTTGTCAGATAAATGAGAGCAGAAATGGCATAAACCATTCTGAGCAATATCTACGTGTATTGGGAATCCCTGGTAGGTGAGTATCTTGTGTACATAAAACCACCTCCATGTACATGTGTGATTGCATTAGCCTGATCCTAATTCTGACTTAAATGTGTCCTGTTACAAATTCCTGAAGGGTCAGCAATTCCTGATGTAATATTTAGAACACTATTTTTGGACTATTTTGGATAGTTTGGTACAAAATCCATGCAGCCCCAACCTTAAAGTTGAATTTTATACATAATTTAAGTTTTCCTTTTATTGTTTAGAATACATTATAGCTCTTAGAGGGAACATTTTAATGGCTTTTGTGCCAATTCATTTGTTTGTGCTTTGATGATTCCTTGGGGGCATCATAAGCCTTGTCACAGTCTCCCTGAGATGTCTGTGCCTTTGCTAGGCTGTCGTAGTTCCTCCCTAAAATGGTCTTTAAAATCTACTTCTTTCTAGTGAGTTTTTGCTCATTCTTTTAAGTCACAGCTCAAATATCACATGCTGTGTGTGTCTTCTTTGATTTCATCAATTTGGTTACATATGTATTCCCTTAACATATATGTTCTAGTCCTCTGTGAGGGCTGTTTTAAATGTTTCATTATAGGGGATGGGTGCAGTGGCTCATGTCTGTAATCCTGGCACTCTGGGAGGCTGAGGTGGGAGGATTGCTTGAGCTCAGGAGTTTGAGACCAGCCTGAGCAAGAGCAAGATTCTGTCTCTACTAAAAATAGAAAAATTAGCCAGACGCCATGGCTTGTACTTATAGTCCCAGGTATTCTAGAGGATGAGGATAGCTTGAGCCCAGGAGTTTGAGGTTACAGTGAGCTATGATGACACCACTGCACTCTACCTGGGGTGATGAGGCAAGACTCTGTCTCAAAAAACAACAACAACAACAAAAAAAAGAACCCAGAAATCTTTATTATAGGTATTGACAGGCATTATCTGGCACACTTGTTGTAGGCTCCTTGAGGACAAGGGAGCAGAGATCACTTCTATGTATCCCGGACGTGTAGCTCAGTTCTGGCTGAACAGATGTTCAATGTTGGGTCAGTTTATTTGGTGCCTGTTATAGCAGATTGAATTGCGCCCACCCTTCCAAATTCGCATATTGAAACCCTAACTCTCATTAACTCAGAATGTGACTGCATTTGGAGAGAGAGTCTTTAAAGAGGCAATCAGGGCTAAATGAAGTCCTTGGTGAGTCCTAATCCAATATGTCTGATGTTCTTATAAGAAGAAGAGGTTAGGACACAGTTACAGCACAGAAGGAAGAGGATGTGAAAACAGAGGGAGAAAGTGGACACCCACGAGCCGAGGAGAGAGGCATCGGAATGAAACCCATCCTGCCTACACGTTGATCACAGACTTCTAGTTTCCAGAACTGTGAGAAATAAATGTTTGTTGTTTAATCTGCCTGGTCTGTAGTACTTTGTAATGGTAGCCCTAGTAAACTAACACAGTGTGCATTCACACCATTTCTTACCTTCGGTTCTCTCTCAAAACCAATGAAGGCATGTGTATTCCATAATCACTTCCTTTTATTCCAATATTTTTTGTTCCCTGTGTAATACTTTTCCCCATAAAACCAGTAAGCACCCTTCATCTGGCCCTGGCTCTCACTCACCTCTCTGTCCATCATTTCGACACCTCCCTAGTTAAAAATGGTCAAGCTGGCAGTGCCTCTTTGTAAGGAGACACTGCGTTTCAATAAAGCTCCGTTTTAATCTCCCACTTGTCACTACAGAGGATATTAGCTACACAGCAAATGTATGTTGTGTGTATGTGTTCGTGTTTAGGAGAATGAGGACCTAACCTATGCAGTTTCACTGCCAACAGGGTTTAGAGGCAATTTTCCTGCTAATTGTTTGTTGTTAATAATTGTGAGGATTTTTTTACTCATTTTATTCTAACTTTGAATGCTTATCAAGTTTCATCTGTGGGCTTTTGTTAAATTCCTCCTTGCCCTGAGCATTTCATTGCTATCTATACCTCTTTTAAAAATATAATGTTGTTTTTAATAGCTAACAGACTTGTAATTGCAACCTTTGTGTCTCATCATGTGGACCCTTTGCCAGATTTTTCCTTCTGCTTATCTCTGAATGCTCAACGACATTGGCATTTTCAGGAACTGTGTTATAATCCTTTTCCAACTGACTTCCTGCTATTCAATGTACAGTACACAACAAGGAGTACATTCCACCAATGTGTTCTCCAATAAGTAGCTCTGAGCACGGAACATCAAAAACAAAATGAGTTTGGCAATCTTAGCACAACATCTGTTCGGGGATGTTTTTCCCCCCATGCCATGAGGGGGAGAAAAAGAGAAATAAATGTATACTACATGGCACATTTTTTAAAAATCAAAGAAAGCTGTTGTGTGAAAAAGGAATGAAAAGGTACCCAAGACAGAAAAAATACATGAAATTATATACCACCCCAAAGACAAATTCACATTTTATTCTGCTCTGCCTTTTGAGTAGTTACACAGGTGGCAACAGAAATATGGGATGCTTTGCAATACTTTCCTCATGTTCCCGAGTCCTCTATAAGCATCAATTACCATCGGGCAAATGGCTTTCTCCAAACACATCTGAGCAGTCATATATTTCCATTATTCTGCACTTCGTTTCAACGACCCAACTGCAGACAAAACGCTGTGTGTGTGCCTGCTGTGACATTCATCACCGTAACTGCACCTGTTAGGAGAATGTTTCTGCTTATTACAAACATTTGGTGAACAATGAAGCCATGTCCGCAGAAGGTAATTGTTTTAAAATTAATACTGGACCATTTGCCTTCAGATACTGTTCTTTTCAGTCTTCCACAGTCCTCCCAAGCACACAAAGTAAAAGTAAAAAGAGTGAAGGGAGAACATGTTTTTCAAGCAACACGCGCCTACGAGGAGGCAGAGTTTGAAGTGAAGTTGTATTGCCAGGGCCCTGAGGCTCGAACAAGCTCCCCCTAATCCTGGGAAGTTCTTCAGGTTGCTCATGCTAACTTACTCCTGAATCTTTTTGGGAAAATGCAACTGAGCTTGCCTAAGAGCTTCGTAGGTCCTCTCATTCCAGCCCCCTGCCTCTGCCACTTCGTCCCGTACCCTGAAGTTGGGGGAGATGGTGATCAGGGAAAGGAGAGAGAAATGGTACTAACTGGTCCTTTTTAGAGCCATCCATAGCAGAGTAGAAGTAAATGGACATGGCAGAGAGGGGAGGATCATTTAGATGTTGGGTCTATCACCTCAATATCTACCTCACAGACCTGCAGATGCCTAGTCTGTACCCATCCACTGTTGTCCCTACTTTGGGTCTTTATCAAGTGATTCATAGTTTGTAGAGATCTTTCACCTGCTTGGTTAAATATATTCCTATGTATTTTATTTTCTTTGCAGATATTGTGAAAGGTATTGAGTATTTGATTTGATTCTCAGCTTGACTGTTGGTGGTGTATAGGAATGCTACTGATTTGTGTACATTGATTTTGTAGCTTAAGACTTTGCAGAATTTATTTATCAATTCCAGGAATCTCTTGGCAGAATCTTTGGGATTTTCTAGATATAAGATCATACCATCAGCAAACAGCAATAGTTTGACCTTCTCTTGTCCCATCTGGATATGCTTAATTTCCTTCTGTTGCCTGATTGCTCTGGCTAGGACTTTCAGTACTTTATTGACTAGTAGTGCTGACAGTGCGCATCTTTGTCTTGTTCCAGTTTTGAGTGGAAATGCTTTCAACTTTTCTGAATTCAGTATGATGTTGGTTGTGGGTTTGTCATATATGGCTTTTATAATTTAATTGGATAGCCACATGTGGAAGATTGAGAGAGGATCCATATCTCTCATTACACACAAAAATTAATTCATGATGGATAACAGACTTAAATCTAAGACATGAAACCATAACAATTCTAGAAGAAAATGTTGGAAAATCTCTTCTAGATATTGGCCTAGGCAAAGAATTTATGAAGAAGACCCCAGGGGCAATCACAGCAACAACAAAAATAAATAAATAGGATTTGATTAAGTTAAAAAGCTTCTGCATGCCAAAGAAACAATCAACAGAGCAAATAGACAAGCTACAGAATGGGAGAGAATATTCACATTCTCTAAATCTGATAAAGGGATAACAACTAGCATCTATAAAGAACTCAAGGAAATCAGCAAGAAAAAATCAAACAACCCCATTAAAAAGTGGGCTAAAGATATGAACAGAAGCTTTCAAAAGAAGACAGACTAATGGTCAATAAACATATGAAGAAATGCTGAACATTGCTATTCATCCAAGAAATGCAAATCAAAACCACAATGAGATATCACCTAAGCCCAGTGAGAATGGCTTTTATCAAAAAGTTCCAAAACGGTAGATGCTAGCATAGATGCAGAGAGAAAGGCACACTTATACACTGAACTAAAAGTGGACCTATCATTTGATCTAGCAATACCACCCCTAGGTATTTACCCAATGGGAAAAAAAAGTCATTTTATCAAAAGAACACTTGCACTTGGATGTTTATGGCAGCACAGTTCATAATTGCAAAGATGTGGAATCAACCCAAGTGCCCCTCAATTCATGAGTGGGTTAATAAAATGTGGTATGTATACACCATGGAGTACTACCCAGCCATAAAAAATGAATTGACATTTTTTGCAACAATTTGTATGGAACTGGAGACCATCCTCCTAAGGGAGGTATCACAAGAATGGAAAAGCAAACACCACATGTACTCACTGTTAAATTGGAACTAACTGATCAGCACTCATGTGTACAGATGGAAGTAAAACTCAGTGGAAATCATGCAGGTGGGAGGGGCGAGAAGGGGATGGGTGGAATCATACCTAACAGGTACAATGTACACTATCTGGGTGATGGGCACACTTATAACTTTGATTCGAGCAGTACAAAAGCAATCCATGTGACCAAAACATTTATACCCCTGTAATATTCTGAAATTTTAAAAAAAGAAAACTGAAAGACTCAAGACCATTCACAATTGCTATAAAGAAAATAAAATGCCTAAGACTATACTTACGCAAGGAGGTGAAAGATTTCTACAAGGAGAGCTACAAAGCACTGAGCAATGAAATCACAGATAACACAAACAAATGTTTGTTGTCCATTTTAACAAGGTAATGTCTTCCTTTTTTGGCAAAAATCAGGAAAGTTTGCTTGTGGCCCATTTTAAACAATTTCAGTTCTACGGCAGCAGCTCCCGGTGTGTGTAGTATCCTCCTGTGCTCTCCTTTATTGCCTTCACGGGATTTGGGGGCAGGAGGAATTTATACAAGCAGGAAGCTCCTGTTGCTGTAGTGCCATGAATAAGAATCTCCTTTGTCTCTGACCCAGGAGTCTCAGGTCTTTTGCCAGCGTCAGTGAAACTGTGGCAGGCTAACCTGCTAGCTTGCAAGTAGGGTAAATCTCAGGCTCAAAATGAGTTTTGACGAGCAATTTCAAAAAATTACAGGAACATGATTTGCTTTGCCAAAATATTCTTTGCAATAACACATTTAGGTTAGTTACAATATTATGTGACTTGCAAAGTTTCCCCAATACTCTTCATCCACTTTCTTTCAAATCCCATATGCACTCTTCTCAGGAGTGCATGCCAGCCTATGTAGTCATGTATTTAGAAATATATGTCAAGGAAGACAATAACCTACTTTGCAAAATTTGCTGCAGTTTACAAACAATGAAGTGTCAATGGAGCGAAAATATTTTTCATATACTTTTCTATTAGTTTTGCACTGGCTTTCTCAGAAGGCCCTGTCCCACATTTTATCTTGCACTCTCTATTTAATGGTATCAAGTAGGTCATTACATATATACATGAAAGTATAAACACCTATATATTTCTGCTTTCAAAATTAATTGTTTTGAAAGAATAATTGGCTTTTATGTATATGTTTAAAATGTGATTTTAAGATTATAATCGTTTTATGACAATATTGTCTTTTCCCAGCAAATTAATTATAGCTTTCCTTTAGGGAATCCAAAGAAAACTTTTAAATATAGTGAAAGCTAAATAGGAAAGCTGGAACAACTGAACATTAATGAATATAGCTCTCATTACTGACTCTTGCTTTGTAATTAACAGTGAGTGAATATTTTACCATGCATGTCTTGTCTTTTCAGACTACTGGGAAAATTTAAGGTTCAGAATTTCTTTATCCTCTCAGTTTCCTAGAACCACAATCCTCCTGTAAAAGTAAATGATTGCTGTTTCACTCTCACAGTATCTACTAGATTTAGGTTTTCCTTTATTTAATAAAGTATAAAAAACAAATATAAACAGGATAAAGGGTTTTAAGCAAGATAGAAGTTTCTTCCTTTCTAGGGATAGTGTGGCTGCTCCATAGTCCCTGGGAACTCAGGCTGTTTACTGGTTCCTGTTCTCAGCATGGGGCCTCCTTCCTCAGTTACCTCCTGGCCCAAGATGGCTCCTAAAGCTCTGATCATCATGTTCCCATTCTTAGGTGTCAGCAGGAGGGAAATAGTCAGGTTCTTTAAAGAGACTCTTGAAATTTACGCAGAACACTTGCTTATACTCTGTCCTCCAGAGATTGGTCACAATGGCTACTGCAGCTACAAAGGAGGTTGGGAAACAATTTATTCTGGGGGTTAAGTATCCAGGTAAAAATTGCATTTCTGTCACTCAAGGAAGGATAAGTGGTAGCTGAGTGGGAAATTATCAGTCTCAACCTAATTCTTCTACATAATTCTTACATTATCTTACCTGATCTTGGTTAGTTTTCACCTGAATGCTACCATCACTAAAATACTATACGTTTCTTGTAGGAAGGAATTTTGTATTATTTATGGTGCTTCTTGGCATCGGGCGGCATCTTGCCATGCAATCCATCCTCAATCAATATATGCTAGTTTTAACAGTATTTATTGAATAACACAGACTACCATGTACTGCTTTTTAGCAAAAGAACTTTACATCATCTTCAGTAAATTATATAATTCCCACAACAAAAGTCTACGAGAGTAATTTAAATGTTCAAATCTTTATTTAAAACATGTCTTAGTCATCCTCAGACAAATTATTTTCTAGACAATTGAAATGAATTTTGAGTGTAGACATAAAGTTTATGTGAATATATTTCTTAACTAATTGGTTCCCTCTCTCATAAAATATTTATCAAACATTTTACTTATAAGGCATGGTGGCAGGTATTTAGTACATTAAGATGAATAAGATGTAATCCCTGCTCTCAAAGAACTTGAAATCTAGTGTATATCTGTTGTGTGCATAGATGTCATTGCCCATTATACACTTGTACATGTGTATACATTTGCATCAATACCTTTACATTCTGACGTGAGTGATTTTCTTTTGTAATATTTTCTTTTGATTGCCACCATAAAAAAATTAATGGTTCTTTGGGCAGAAAGAGAAATAAAGGATTAATTTACCCTTTTCGAAAAATCTATTCCAAAGTAGAACTGAGATAAATGGATAGAGTTTAATTCTAAAATAGAGATATTTAAAAAGACTTCTTTACCCCGTAATTTTTTCTGTGAGACTGTTGAATTTATTTTTATCACTGCATAAGATTTCTCCCAATAGGGTATTCTTTAAAGTCTAGTATAGTCTGTTTCAACATTTTATAAGACTATAGAAATCTGTTATCTATTTTTTTCTGGTAAAAATTAACATTGCCATTGTTCCAACGTGCTTTTATGAGTTTTTTTTTTTTCCTTTGAAAACAGGTCTACTCATTCTGTAGAAGTGCTAAATTAATTCAGTCTCATTGTGGGTTTCAGTCCCAAACATATTTACTAATAACCTTGTGTAGAGGATGCCTAAATTTCAAGACATTTATTCCCACAGTTGCTAATAGTGTTGCATGCTGACGGTTCGCACTAAGTGCCCCCACAGCTGAGGCAGAAGCCTCATGGAGATTGTGTGCACTCCCAAAGGGAAGTTTTCAAGGAATGGCTTGATGACATAAAGAGTCCAAAGGCCTGGCCCGCTTTCTGTATATTAGGACATCTCCCAAGGGCCAACTCAACCCCAGACCTTTCCACAGGGTGGGCTGAGACCTCATTGTAATTGCAATGAAGTAATAGTGTGATTGTGAAAGCTTCAACAGCATTGAATTGGGATGGGAGGCAGTTGCAGAGAATGCAGAGGTTGGGGAATGCTATATCAGGCATTTGCAAAGTTTAGGATAATTAGCAATTATTGGGCTATGGAATAGAATGTCTCATGCTGAGTGCTGTTCATGTCTTAGAGTCAGGAAATGAAACACTTAGGGTGATTAATTACCCATTTTGTCCTGAGTTTGAAATTCATACAGCTTTCTTGGAAACAGAAAATCTCGCCTTCTAGAATTGAAGGGCAGAAAAAGCTGAGGATCAGGCCCAGAACTGAATTATATGGGTGCCAGGCCTCTCAAGAAAGTTAAATTCTCAACATCGTAAAATCTGTTATGCCAAGGACAGCAGATTGGATAAGGATGGAACCCCAAAACTTGAGATGAGAGACATCTGAGTTGATTTACTTGACAATCTTGAATCCTAGTTTTCCCTGAATGTCCTGGGTTGGCAGAAATGGCCCATTCCTCCCTCTTAAAGGCCAGCACTTCTGCATTGTTTGAAGACGATGCAAAGGGCTATGCCTTGCAAGACAGTCTATGTCCTTCTCACCCTCTGTTTGTATCTACCTCCACATCCCTTCTAGACATCAGATAAATAACAAAGGCTAAGTCACAGTATGAGCCAGTAAAACAAGTGCTAGACATGCTAAGGGAAGAAATAGACTCTGTCATGAATGGTTCTGTAATAGTTAGCCAACATATAAATAACCAGGAGGATATGTATAGGACTGGATGCTGAGAGGGCTGTTCAGTGAGGAGGGAGGAGTAGAACGTAAAGTTGAATAAGGGAGAGTTTATTGGTAAGAGAGAAAACTCCCATGATATAGGATGAAACTACCTGGCAAGGATACCAGGTGATGGTGCCAAATTCTAGATTGGCTGTTGAAAGCTTACAGACAGCTGTGACCCATAGTAAGCAGGAATGCCAGATGTCTGGGAAGAATTTGGAAAAAATAAACAAAATGTTCAGACAAGTGTGCTGTCTGGAGAGGATATACTATGAAAAACTGGAAAACCCATTAACTATCTACTACATGGGTTGACGTGGAAGATGCTCCAATTCCTTAAATCAATAAGAAATGTGCGGGTGAGAGGGGGAGTAACATTGTGCAGAAACCCAACAGTGGCTGTACTTAGAACATCAGGCTGATGGCAGAGCTGGTCTTCTAGAACAGGGCTCCCTAATAGCAGTGGGGATGATAAGATGATGGGACAATAAGAGGAGACAGATGGCAGAGCTTAACTATCTAAACCAAAGTAGACATAATCAAAAGGGCAATAACTACCACCCATCCCTTTGAGCTTCTTGTGCTAAGAGACCAATAGGCAAGGAAAAAGGAGTATCTTCCTTTAGCAGTTAGTGATTCTGAATGTCAAAAGTAGGTGGGGCTGCTGAAATGTATTTGGCACCCAGGTATACTGAAGCTTCTCTTGGGAATTCCCTTCCAGATGGAAAAGCCGTCATGACCTGATAAGGGGATGATGACTAGCGGCTCCAAACCTCTCAGGAACGAGGGTTTGGGGCTGTCCACAGGTAAGCCATGTAGACCAGGAACATTGTTAGCCAAGGATGAAGGTGCGTGTAGAGGAGAAAGACGATGACTATTAGTTACAATCCTGCAACCAGCAGCAGGTTTAGTAGTTTACTTCCCTCTTCTTTGTCTTATAATTTTCCCCAGAAAAAGAGACAAATTTGAATCATGGAGGAGATATTCCCTGACAAATTCACATATTTTCAAGCAAATAGTAATTAATAGTGGGAGAAATGGACTGTGGAGCACGATAAAGAGAACTGCCTGGACTGCCCTGTCAGAACCAAGGCGCTCATGTCCCCAGATGCTGAGAGGGATGTCTGCTGGAGGTTCAAAGCTGAGTCCCTCCTGAAGACTTGCCCCCAGCCAAGGGAAGCTGCCTCTTTCAGGGTTATTCCACCTCTCCAGGCGAAGCCTATGCTCAATGACTAGTCTGTAGAGGATCAAAATTCTGACTTCTTTTCTCAGTGGTAAACAACTGTAAAGGACTATCCTTGTTCCATAACTCCCCATAGGATCAGTTGGGGACTTTGTCGTACCTTAATCTCAATTCCATTTCTCTTTCTGCCTGTCCCTGTTTCCTTTACTCCTTCGCAGATGCTCTTGAGAGCACTCCTTAATAAAATAAAATTCCTCTATGCAAATTTCCTTTTCAGAGTTTGTTCCTGGGGAATCCCAATGATAGCATTTTGTTTACGCTGGTATTTTTTTTTCTCTATAATACCTTATTATTATTTCTATTTAAACTCATAGATAATATTTTATTATTCTACTTTAAAATATGTATCTTTTTTGCAGATTAAGCTTGGAGATGCATATTCTTCCATAATTTATGTCTTTTAGTCCATTTTTTTATGTGTATATATATATAACTTTTTTAAGTTTACACATAATGATTGTACCTATTAATGGGACACACAATAACATTTTGATACATATAATGTATAGTGATGAGATAGGGTAATTAGCATATCCATCATCTCAAACATTTAGCATTTCTTTATGTAAGGAACATTCTGTATCTTTTTTTAGCTATTTTAAACTATATAATACATTATTGTTAACCATAGTCATCCTACAATGGTATAGCATACTAGAACTTATTCATCCTATATAGCTATAATTTTGTATCCTTTAATATATTTTTGATTCAATACTTCCTCTTAGCTCACCGACTAATCTTATGGGAAACATTTTATCTGATTTGTGCTTTTCCGAAGAACCCTAATTTATCATAGTACCATTATATTATCTATTAGGATTATATATCATTTTCTAATAAATGTGAGGTTTGAGTTCCTTCAATTTTATCTTATGAAGCAGATTTCTAAAATTTATGCAGAGATGTACTCTTCTGCTTCAGTTCAGGTTTCATTAAATATATAAATCAAAAATGTCTTTCTGCAGGATAGAGCAAATCAAGATTCAAGTAAGTAACTAAAATATTGCTTTCAGTAGGACTGACAGATTTTCTATCCATTGTCTTTATCAATTACTACATATCAGAATGGCCTTATCTGTTGTCTGGTTTTACACAGTGTCTTTTTTATGTGTCTATGTGCCCATCCAATTAGGATCTCCTGAGCATCTTGTTATGTAAGAAGTGAGAGTACCTCTGCCCACAAAACAATGATGCTGGTAACAGCTGAGTTTATTAGTTATAGCAGCTTACAAGGAGAGGAAAAATATAAGATATCTCACAGTCATTACGCTCAGGGGCATGTCTGTGCCAGAGGCCTGAACATACAACAAAGAACACCTTAAAAGAGGAACATTGCTCCCCAGCCGAGCTTCGTATTTGTGTGTAGGTCTGAAGGGGGTGTATTAGTTTGCTGTGGCGCCATAATAAAGTAGTACGATGGACTGTATTAATCAACGGAACTAGAAATCCAGGATCAAGGTGTTGGAAGGGTTGGTTTCTTCTAAGCCCTTTCTTCCTAGCTTTCAGATAGCCATCTCCTCCTTGCATCCTCACATGTTGTTCCCACAGTGTGTGTCTGTGTCCTAATGTCCTATTCTAATAAAGACATCAGTCGTATTAAATTAGGGCCCACCATCATGACCTCATGTTAACATATTAATAATCACCTCTTTAAGGACTCTAACTCTTGAGGTATGAGGGGTTAGGACTTCAACATAGGAATTTTGGGAAGGGGCACAATTCAGCTTATAACCAGAGGGTAGGAAATACACACTTTTTTTAAGTAATAAGAAAGGGAACAAAGGACCTCCAGAGCCAGCACAGTGCTGGGGAGGATCTGCATGCTGAGAGTCTTAGGAACAGCAATGATAGTATCCAAAAGCCCTCACGTCTCTCTGCAAAATGTCTTGGTCTGGGAAAGCTGGCTTACTGCCTGCCATCCAGTAAGGGGAAGGAGAAAAGTCCCCATAGACAGTTAAAACTGTGCATGGATTTGTTCCCCTTCACACTTGCTGTACAATAGGCACTGCTGTTTTAGTTGCTGAGGATTTAGCCATGAACAAGCAGAGAAGGCCCTTGTTCTTGTGAAGCTTACATTCTAGTAGGGGAGTAAAACCTATGTGAAAACAAGAAAACAGATGATTTCATACAATAATAATTACTCTATGGTAATATAACAGAGGCTATTTGAATGGGTTTTAGTTTAGTCTATGGACATACCACCCCAAACATTCTAGATCTTGTTTAAATGAGTTTAGATTAGTGCCAGAGAGTCAGGGAAGAAATTTCTGAGAACTGTACTGCAAGAGAGTCATTCATAGAAGAGAGGTTACATACTTACCTAGGTTTAATTTAATGTATTTTTCTTACATATTAAAAAATAACAAGATAGCTTTAAAAATATATGGTTGGTGTGTATATATACACATGATACATGTCATATATATGTATATACATATATAGTACATATGAAAACATATATGTCTGTGTGTATATATTAATTAATAAATATATCTGAAATTCTTTATTTCTGCTTTCATCTGTGCACTTTACAATGTGATTTTATAGCTCTTCCCATTAAGAAGTGTAATCTATTTCTCCTAACCTTGAATTTGGGCTGGGCTAGGGATTTATTTTGCCAATGGTAAAACTGATGCAGCACTTATGAGCCTTGGCACCAAAAGACTTTGCATGATTCTGCATTCTCTATTGGTACTCTGCCACGTAATGTGAATACACTTGGCCTGTTACCCCAACCAGTATTAGACAGGTGTGTAAGTTACCGTGTAGGATAAAAAAAATCCCTGTTTTTTTTTTTTTCTTTTACTATGCTCTCACAAGACAGAATGCTGCTGTGGCCAAATGTGTGGGGTTTTCCCCCACACGCCAAGCGAGCAATCATTTCGGCAGCAGGCACCAGCTGGGTGTCCTCTCATTCAATTCAATTCCACCACCGTCTACCTGGAAACAGCTTCAGATCCCACGGGTTGAGGGCTCAGTCTCACAAGCCTGGCCCAACTTTTGACACTGATCACAAGTAGTAGGCTGTCATCCATACTTCTGACTGATCAGCTATAAATTGGGATTTCTACTAGCCCTCCTGAAGTTTGACTACTTTGTCAGAACAGCTCATAAAACTCAGGAATGTGCTTTATTTGCTTTTACTGGGCTATTTGTTTAGTTATTCTTTAAAATAAATTTTCTCATTCACATTTGAGATTTACAACATGATGTTATGGGCTACATAGAAATATTTAGATGGTTACTATAGTGAAGTAAATTAATGTATCTGTCATCTCACATCTCACATAGTTACTTTTTTTGGCAAGAATGACAAAAATATACTTATTTAATAAAAATACCTAATCCTATACAATATTACTAACTCTAGTCCTCATGTTGTACACTAGATCTCTAGATTTGTTCATCCTACATAACTGCTACTTTGTATCCTTTAATCTACATCATCTCCCCATCTGCCCAGTTCCTTCCCCTTCCCTGCATCTGTTTTGTTTAGATTCCACATATGAGATCATGCAGTATTTTTCTTTCTGTATCTAGCTTATTTCACTTAGCGTAATGTCCTCCAGATCCAACCATATTGTGACAAATGGCAGGATCTTTTTAAAGGCTGAATAATATTCCATTGTGTAAATACACACTCACACACACACACACCAGATTTTCTTTATCCATTTGTCCATTGATAAACACTTATGTTGTTCCCATGTCTTGACTGTTGTGAATAATGCTGGAATGGACATGGGAATGCAGATATCTTTCGAAGGTGGTGATTTCATCTCCTTTGGGCATATGTACCCAGAAGAGAAATTGCTGGGTCATTTGGTAATCTATTTTTAATTTCTTTAGTAACCTCCATGCTGTTTTCTGTAAAACACTTCTGCTGACATTGGATTTAGGTGGTTCTTACTCTAGCTTCTTAAAGTGTAATGTTAGGCTATTTATTTGGAATCTTTTATCTTTTTTAATGCGGGTATTTGTTTCTATGAATTCCCCTCTTAGAGCTGCTTTTACTGCATCCATAGGTTTCGGTATATTGTATTTCCATTGTCATTTGTCTCAAGATATTTTTTAATTTCCCTTTTGACTTCTTCTTTGATTCATTGGGTACAATGAGGTTACAAGGACACAAATGAATAGCCAGAGAGATACACAGGGCAAGGCCTAGAGGATTCTGAGTACAAGAGCTTCTGTCCTAGTGGAGTTGGGGTGCACCACCTTCCTGACACATGGATGTGTTCTTGTCCATCAACCTGGACACCCATCAAATCTTGTTCAAGAGTTTTTACAGAGTTTGATCTCCAGTCCCCTCAGCTTCCTAGAGATCAGTGAGTAGGGCTGAAAGTTCCAAACCTCTAATTTTCTAATCACTTGGTCTTTTTGGTGACTGGTCCCATTCTAAAATTATCTAGGGGCTCCACCCTAAGTGATATTGTTAGCCTAAATTCAAGAGTTATCAAAGGGGTTCATTATGAATAACAAAATATGCCCCACCGCTCAGGAAATTCCAAGAGTTTTAGGAGCTCTATGATAAGAACCAGGGACAAAGACCAAACATATTTCATATTACACCACAGGTACCCTAGACCAGCCCGCAGCCACACATAACATTCCAGCTGACCTCAGATGAACGGACAAACTTAATTGACATCACCCACTTCTGGCTAGACCAGAAGAACCAGCAGATGACTTAAAGACAACTGAGAAAATTAAATGCTTATTGTTTTGAGCCACTGAGTTTGGGGGATGGTTTGTTATGTAGCAACAGCTAATTGATACCTATGATGAAATCATATTCTAAAATGAAAATAGACTTAGGAAAAGGTAAAGTAAATCCAAGGGAAAAGTTAAAACAGAAAATGCATACCATACAAAATATGCATATTTGTTAGAGGTGGGATAAATATTTCATTCAGAGCTTTATAACAACCAGTGGGAAGAGGACTAGGCCACTTCCTGTTATATGAAACATAATATTCACAAGATAGAAGTAAAACAGTTATAACTATGCCTTTGATATTTCTAATATGCATCTAAGTGAAATTATCCCATATTTGAAATTGAGGAAGAAATGAAGTAAAATGTAGCTCTCTTGGGTTTTTAACCACATTCTTTTTGTTTTCTAGAGAGGTTTTGATTACTCCAGAGCATTTTTCCTACTGCTACTTTACATGCTATCTATTTACTCCTCTTTCATACTCTTTGCTTCACATTATTTTTCTTGCCTTTCCTATTTCCCTCCATTTCTACTCACTGGGAGAGGGCCAAAGAGATTAGAGAGGCAAAGTCAGCACTGGGAAATATCAGGTCAGGGTTAACTGGGGAGAAAAATTCTGATTACAATTTTTGACTTCTTCACATATCTTTAGACACAAGACATTTCATGTCATTTATCATCTAAAATGCTTCAGTAGTTAATGAACTTTCCTACACTTTCATGAGTTTATCTGATATCAAATTAATTAGAATTAGCAGACAACTTATCAGTGGAAGCATATACCAAAAGAATTTTTTGTATCGAAACCAACAATTATTTACTCATACATTGTTTAGCTATATCACCAACATGTCTTTAAAAAAAAATCTTTGAATATGTGCTAACATGCTCTTTGTTGGCTTCCCAAAGATTTATTATCAAATTTTGTCTTCAAAACTTAATGGAATTTATCTTCTCCAGTCATCTCTTTATTGTAAATCATTTTTTAAAAATGTATGCTTACCAAATGCCAACACTGGCCACAACCAGACAGGATAGCAGTGCCCAGAGTAGTAGTTGCTAGAACATGAAGACAAATTAGCTGTTCTAGGGCCAAGTAAATAAATTGCTATTGGCCATGGTGATGTCTCTATTCTAGTCTCTCAGTGCTTGGGGCAATAAGGTGCTAATGACACCCTGAGGACCTGAGAGGAGGCAGCTGGTCAAAAACATTGAATGTGTACTAATTTAATATAAATTTTAGTGACATGCAAGATTCTCAGAGATCCACTGCAGAATGATATCTTAAGTGGGAAATTGGATACTAAAGCACACAAGTTAAACAATACAAAAAAGCCCCTTTTCTTTCTGAGACATGTTTTAAAGCAGGTGATTATTTTTAATAGTCTGTAAAAGCAGTGAGAAGGTCTTTGGTTGAGCAGCTGAAAGGAGTTGCCTAATTCATTAACTCTTTCCTGCTGTACTCATGCATCTCTCTTTGATTTTTAGAATTGCAGGTTTACAAGAGACCAGCAGAGGAAATTCGATGTTAAATGATAGTTAATAAAGAGGCTCAGGAAGCGTCCACTATATGCTCTCCTATCACCAAGGATGCTTGAGGTGTTAGAATCAAAAGCTTAGGTGGCTTGATGAGAATGAGCCTGACACAAATGGGTCCTACTCTGTCAAATCTCCACACACCGTCTTTAGCAAAGAATGGAGAAGCAAAAGGAGTGTGGTATTTAGACTCCAAGATGTACCCAGTGATCCCAGACCTGTGGTATTTACAACCTTGTATAATCCCCTCCCTTTGAGGGTGATCTGCACTTATGGATGTGCATCTAATGAAGAGACTACAAAAGA
>RJWJ010031866.1:0-17465 GCA_004363605.1 Indri indri
ACTGCTTACCTGTCAGAAGTGGCCCCTGAGATTTGCTACCCATCTGAAGTGAGAGCTCAGTGGGACTGAGCCGTTCAGCTGCAGGGCCTGCTGGTCTAGGTAGCTAGTGCCAGACTGGAACGGAATGGCAGGGCGCCCAGTTGGTGTTGGGAAATTGTTGTTGTTGGAATCACACAGGTACATCGGGCCACCCAGCTTGTCATTTACAAGTGTCCTGCTTCCTTTCCAACCTGTGGATCCTGAACAAGCCAATGCTTCAAGAAGAATCCTGAGTGGCTAACGGGGCCTAAATTTAAAATGGAGCCAATCAGCCATTCACTGACTAGAGGTCACACATTACTCTGCACTCCTGGCAAAACCACCTGCTCACATAACTTTGGGACGCTCAGATCTGTCTGTTCCTGTTCACGCTGCCTCAATCAATGGCTGCTGGCACTGGGACCTAACCAACAGATCGTGACCTACAGTCAACCCTACCACCAGGACAAGAACTTGAGACTTAAAGTTGAGCACCAGAGTCTGGGTCCTTGGGGACAATAAATGTGTCCTGCTGGCACATGTTGATTCCTTCCACGTGAGAAGCCACAGCCTGCCAGGCACCTGGTGAAGCTCGCCGTCTTAACTGAAGCATATTTGATCTGTAAGTATCTAGAAAGCAGATCGAAGGCCTGAAGCCTGTCATTACAACTTCCTATAACGAGGTAGCCATCGCTAAAAGCAGAGGAGTTCAGTAATGAAACTGGTCCAGGACCAAACAGAGGGTTTCCTAATAGTCTTCCTCAACGGGCCAATTGCTAATTGCTAATTATTAGGACTATTGCTAATTCCTAACAATCTTCAACAACTGGCCAATTGCTGCTGCTCTCAGAGATAATTCCTAGACCAGCATTGGCAAAATTTAGTGAGCATAACAGGATGGAGAGTTGTTAAAAATTCATGTTCCTGTGTGCTATTTCACTATATTCTGACTTAGTATGCCCCGGGGCAAAGCCAAGCATTCTGTAATTTTATATTAATAAGACCCGCCACTCATGGTGGGGATCTACAGACCAAAGTTTGAGAGCCATTGCCTTAAGTGGGAAAATTAGATGTTTCCAGATACTTGCAGTCTTCATATATACGTATTAATCATGTATATGATCTTTTATAATTAATTTTATTTAATCTAATTTAAATACAGTTGTAGTCATTAAACTTTTAAGTATGCTTTAATTTCTGTGCCTTGGCAACTTTCTTATATAAACAAATTTAGAAATCAGATAAACTTTATCAGACTGTTTCTTTCTTTTTTTTTTAATTGGATAAAAAGGTTAGTGAACTCGTAGGAGAAGATAGAAGACTTCAGGGCTGTGCTTGTGTTGCAAACAATGTTTCCTGCCAGCCACCTCAAATCTCAGGGACTGGAAAATCACTTTACGGGGACCACCTTCCTGGCCTCTCCCTCCCTGTTCAGGGCAGCTACGGAGGGTTTGGGAGAGTAGCTCTATTAATCAAGATGCGAAGGGTGCTTTAGGTGGCAGTATTTCACGTTAATGGTACGAAGCCCTCTGTCTGTTAGTCCTGTATTTAGAATTCATTTACTTGGCATCAGCTGTCTCTGATTTCTTTTTTTTTCCCCTCAGAGGGAGACCATTAGCTGCAGGTGAAGGTAGCATTATAAGGAGCCCAAATCAGACAGTTGGGATTTTATGCACAAGGAGCTACTGTTTTCCTCTTCAAATCTCCTTGAGTGCCTCCCAGCTACTTCAGTCCCTGAAGCAGGTACCGATCATGTTTGCTGCGCAGCCTGTTATCAGAGCAAAACAAACACCTTCTGCCTCCAGCCCCACTGTTTCAGTGCACGTAGAAAGTTGGTGAGATCCACTGGGCTTCTGAGAGCTGCATTTGGCTACCTTTCCTGGCCCACTTAGTCTGTGCTCCACTAATGAAATGACTTTTTTTTTCCCCAGGGGCCTTTAAGATTGCTAATTTGACACCTGTGGCCAGTTGGGGGCAATTTTCTCCTTTTTATAGAAAATGCCCTGCCCTGCCCTGAAGAAATGAGATCAACCTAGGCTTCTATCACCAGTTAAGGTCACACGAGGAGTCTTTTCTCTGCGGAACGGAAGTGGAGGAACATTCACTCCATGCAAAGGACCAGGCACTCAGGTGGTTATGAAATGAGTCCACAGCACAAACAGTCCCTGTCCTCAAGAATCCTACCCCTCCCCTCACTTCCTCCTCTCCCCTACAGAGGACTCCAGAGTCTGAGTTTGCTGTCTTCTCCCTTTTCCATGTGTTACCATTTCTGTGCAATCTCCCGGATTCTCTTGGAAGGTCCTCTGGGTGCCATCTTCACGCTCACTCCCAGGCAGAGTGATGAATGGCACTTCTCAGGATGTTTTTTTTACAAGTGGAATCACAGCAATGATACCTGGAAAAAAATCCATCAACACGCGATGGTGTCTACCTCTTGGCTTTTTGGATTGGACGATGATTTATGCCCTTAATTTAGAAGTTGGTTTCCCTTGTTTCATCTTTCAGGGTACAAGCCCAGCCCATTTAGGCTGCCAGTGTGCTTCTGTTCCAGCTGACGGTCTGATCGCTCCCTGGAACTTGATTTCTCAGGTGCTCCGAACACAGTCAAGAAGACGAGAAACGTAAGGAAGTGGGAATTGGAAATAAAGAGACTAGAGGACCCCAAATAAGAGAGAAAGTGCCAAAATTAGGGAGGAAAAAAATTAGAAACTAACTAGAGGTAAGAGGAGAGACCCAAGTGAGAACAGGAACAAAGAATTCCAAATTAAATTTTACTCCTTATGCCCTAATTGTAGGAAATGTATTGTACAGACTATTTGCTTTGCATGGTCCCAATATGCATGAATTTCAGTTCATAGAGTCAAGTTAAACAATACCAGTCGTTCGACAACACAGTTCAGCTTTCAGCGACTACATTATTAATCACAAGTAAATGTAGCTCATCACAACTGACCCCGACGTAAGTAACAGCTGCACATCTGGATCAGTGACCAACCACACCACTTTGTTCAAAGTCTGTTGGTGAAGGCCACAGTGCATCTGCTATTCAGGGCTTCAGTTTTCACTCAGACGGCAAAGTATGCTGTTGTGTTTCCTCCTTGTCTCCCAGTGACCAACCATGCGCCCTGTTACAAAAATGGATGATCAGGAGTAGGAACTGGCCAACAAAGATAAAAGTGCAACAAAGAAACAAAACGTGAATTTCACCTGCTGGAAGTGAAATTGGTCATGATTACAAGATTTGAAAATGACAACAGAAAAGCAAAGTTAGGAGAGACCGAGGCCTCCACGAAACTGCCATATAAACCACCTTGAAAAAGTTCAGTGAATGTAAAAAACAAGGAAGTGGCATCAACAAAAAAGTCGACACTAATGGACCTCTTGCAGATATTTCATGACATTGAAAGCACTAAGGATAAAATATTGGAAACCAATTCAAACTCAGATTGGAGTATGATGTTTTGCCAAGGCATAGAGAGGGTGCTCACTCAGCATTGTAAGTTATATGACAGGAAGATGGAGGCAGCCACCGTTTGAACACCTCTAAATAAGTTTTTTACGAGAAATAAAACACTCTAATTGTCAATGTTTCTAATGCTTTAAATTGCAGTATGCTAAATAAATATTAGTTTTACTAGTTTTTTAAATTTCCCTATTTATAACTAACAGCAGGAGAGTTTTTAAAACTCATGAAACAATCGTATAATAATTTTTCCCATTGAATATTGAGATTGCTTTGCATGATTTCAGCTTGACAGTTGTTTTTCTAATCCGGCGCTGCTGTGCCAAGTGGGGACGGCCTGTGTACACTTGGAGCACAGGGTATGTGTGCACAGGTAGAGGAAGACTAATTATAACCATTTGTAAATTTTAAGTAATATGCTCCCGTTTGGGGGAAAAAAGAGAGGAGGGTCTCTGTGTGTGCACGCATGCATGCATGTATGTGTGCACGTGTGTGTGTGTGTGTGTGTGTGTGTGTGTGTAATTTACAAGCTGGAAACTGGCGCCCCCATCTGTTGAGTGCTGGATGAAATTCCAGTGAAGCCCTAACCCTCTCTCTGAGATTTCTGCTAATTTCTTGGATACAGGCTAGGGCAGGCTCTCACAGCCTTCTCATCTCCTTTGCTTCTGGGGCTCCAACTTGCCACTACTTACTAACAGGGACTGGGACCCTTCTGTCCTTTCCGCAACAGAGAAGTCACTCCCGTCAGGCTTTTTTTGGAGCTCACGCAACTTTATTGAGGATTTGGGGGGCCGTGCAGAAGTCATGCAGTAAAGTACACAGCCTTGTGCCCTTCTGCTCCTCCCGCTCCCTCTCCCCTCGGGGGACAATGAACGCCCTTCGTTTCCTGGGGTGGTCACAGCAGCTGCCCCCGTTGGCTGTCAGGTGTGGGGGCTGTTTGGGACTTTCCCAACTTTCGCAAGACAAATACTTCAAGTATTTGTCTAAGTATCTTTTCTAACAAAGCCAGTTATCTTCTTAAGAGCAATTCTGGTGCCAGCTGTCAGGTTAATAAAGATATATATATATATATTTATGAAAACGCATAAGAAAGAAGAGAATTATATCCATGAAAATGTTAACCGTCAGTGGATGTCTCTGGGTGGTGAGGATTACAGATGATTGTTATTTTCTCCCCTTTATTTTTCTACAATGAATGTATTTTATAAAATGCGCACAATGCACATACATTAAATTTTAATAAGAAAAGCATTATTGAAATAGGCTGTGAGCAAGCCCTGACAAAGGCAAGGCCACATGGGGCGCAGGGGGAGAAGCTGTGTGGTAGGAGAGGGGAGGGGGTGAGAAAGGAGGCCTGGTCGGGAGAGGATCCCGATCATTGCTTTAAGGGAACATAATTTGGCTCCATTGTGTTCCTGCATTAGGAGGTTGACTAACAGTTACAATGATAATTATAACAATTTTAGGTTCTTCCACACACTGTAGCTTCATTATCCTCCGACGTATTGTGCTTCTTCCTAACATCCTGCTACTACAAAAGGAGAAATCTAATAAATGCATCCTTAATTTTAGCTAGATCCTATACCACTTGCAAATTGCCTGCATATGTTAAAATGACAATTTTATCATCCTGCCACATTCAATACTGTAGCAGTTTTTAAAAGGACCCATTGGTTGGGACTAGAAAGGCCCCTGTGTTCCCAAGGATGCAATACTCCTGGTGCCCTCATCCCTGCATCTCACCACACCCCATCTTCCTCTCGGGGGTTCCTTTTCCTTGCAGCTGAGAACTGCAGTTCTCTCAGCGTCACTGAGCCTGGGGGCTGTTGTCACCAGTGCTGCCGTGACTCCAGTAGCTAGGATTTAGAAACGGGGGAGCCGATGAAGGGGAGGGGCTGGTAATGGGATGTCAGGATCGTGGAGGACAGAGGAATGGGTTCAGCTGCATCTTTGCACCCCACAACCACACAAGGGTCAAAGGGCAGGTGGGCGGCGAGCAGGAAGGCCGCAGGTGAAGGTGGGCAGGCATTGGGGGTGATCTGCTAGGAGCCCCAGGGCTGTGCTCACAGTCATTCTACTTGCGACTCACTCAAGTCCTCCCCATTCAACACAAACAGACACCGTACCCCTCCTTCCTTGGTATCCTCAGCCCACCCACATCCCTCTTTCCTTATTCAATTTCTTACAAACTTCCTTTAAGATTTGTGCTTATTACATTTCTTAAAAAGGAGATCTACATGGGCTGACTGATTCCTCACCTCTCATTCTTTCCTCAAAAACGATCCTGTCAGGATCCGGCCTCTGCGGCTGTGCGCACTCATGGAATCAGCTTCGCTGGAGTCACCGCTGACGTCCTGTTTTCTACCTGTCATCCCACTTCCCCTCCTTGCAGTGGCTGGCATTGCTGACTTCTCCCTTCAACTTCTCTCCCACTCTCCCTGTTTCTTGATTAGTGACTCAGTCAACTGCCCAGCTGTCTGCACTATCAACCTTGACAATATCCTCAACTCCTTTGCCAATATTAAAAATATCTACAGAATTTTTCATGCCAGGGCTCGCACCTGTAATCCCAGCAATTGGGAGGCTGAGGCAGGAGGATCCCTTGAAGCTAGGAGTTCAAGACCAGTCTGGGTGATATAGCAAGACCCTGTCTCAAAGAAAAAAAAAATCTATAAAATCCATCCTCAGTGCTACTTTCTGAGTTTAATCTGGTACATCCTTCGCATCCTCTGGTCAAGCCACTATTTTTAGCTATATATTATTATTGATTTCTAAGGTAATTACATTGTGGTCAGGAACTGTGGGTTTGGATGAAAATTCTTTTGAAATCTGTTCAGTGTGTTTTATCGGTCTAGTATGTGATCAGTTTTTATGAATGTTCCATATAGACATGGAAAAGCATGTGTATTCTTGAGTGTTGGATGCTATGTTTCATATGTCTCCAACAGATCGAGCTTGTTCAAATATACTGTACCCTTACTGATTTTCTGTCTACTGAGAGAGGTATGTTAACGCATCTCACCGAGATGGTGTATTTGTCAACCTCTGTTTGTAGTTTTGTTCATTTTTACTCTACGTATTATTTTTCCCCTTAGATCCAGGGACAGACTGGATACGCTATGTATTTTAAAGCTGTGTTATGAAGGACACACAAGTTTGAAATCATTAAATCTTCTAGTGAATTGTACTTTTTATCTCTTTATCTTTGATAATGCTTTTTGCCTTGATGTCTGACAGTAATGTCATTATGCCAGCTTTCTTTTGACTGATATTTACCTGGTGTATCTTTCTGCCTCATTTCATGTTCCTCCTTTCCGGGGACCTTATGTAAAAGGTGATATAATATACAGGATATATATATCCTCTAAGAGGAGGCTGCCTGGGTTCAGATCACCTCTCTTATTAGTTATGTGACCTCAGGCAAGTTATTTAACTTCTTTGTGACTTTAGTTTTCGTATCAAAATAGTACCTGTCCCACTGGGCTGCCGGAAAGACGAAATGGATTGACACGTGTGTAGCGCACTGAGAACAGTGCATGGCATATGGTGAGTACCATGCTAAGTGCTTGCTGTTTACAATTAGGTGCAGTTCTTGCAGACAGCATGTTGATCTTAGCCTACCAGTTTAAGCGTTTGGTCTATTTACATTTGTTCTGATTACTGATATAATTTTATCCGTTGATACTTTCTTATTTTGTGTGACTTGTTCTACCTTTTCTGTCCATCCCCCTCATCCTTTTTTGCCTTCTGTTGGATTGATTGCATTGTGACGCTCTAATTTCATTTTTTCCCTCTCTAAGTTTGGGGGTTATGCATTTTAGTTCTGTTATTTTGGTGGTTACTATAAATATTTAAATATCTATATTGAACTTCGAGTCCTCTAGAACCCTAAAAGGATCATAACACACTGTAAGGGCAATCGTACCCCTGCTGGATTATGCTACTTTTGTCCAGAATTTTATTTCTAGCTTGAGGGTTTTTTTGTATGTTTAATTCCACAGATTGTCAATGGAAAAGAACCCAAACTCTGAGCGGAATATGTGCGACCATGACCCAGACAGTCATGCCCAGTAAGCCTTGAGCAAGTGGTTTCCCCGTGGTTGGGTTACAGTTTGGTTTTATACATTTCAGGAAGGCAGGAATTACACATAAAGTCATAAATCAATACGTGGAAGTCATACATTGGTTTGGCGTGAAAAGGCAGGATGTCTCGAAGTGGGGGATTATAGGTTACAGGTGGGTTTAAAGATTCTTCGATTTGTATAACAATTGGTTAAAGAAATGAAGCTTTGTCTAAAGGCTCGGAATGTTTTAAGTTAAGGAGCTGTTAATCAGAGACAAGCCACTGGACATATACCCAGACTCAAGTAATCTCTTGAGTAAACCGATGACCTGCAGGAGTGGTTTAAGCTTTGTCTTTCATAGCCCTGCTAATGAGGTACAAAGGAACTCAGCTTTAGGGTATTTCTGGGGTCCCCTTGGTCAAGAGGGATCCATTTAGTCGGCTGTGTGGGGAGGCTTAAGACTTTATTTTAGTTCACAAGATTAAGCATCAGTTACTGGTTTATACAGTTCATAATTACTGAGATATTTTTTACATCTCTGCCATTCCTTTATCCACCATTTTATTTTTTTTGAGATTGAGTCTCACTCTGTTGCCCAGGCTAGAGTGCTGTGGCGTCAGCCTAGCTCACAGTAACCTCAAACTCCTGGGCTCAAGCGATCCTCCTGCCTCAGCCTCCTGGGTAGCTGGGATTACAGGCATGCGCCACCATGCCCGGCTAATTTTTTATAGATATATTTTAGTTGTCTAGCTAATTTCTTTCTATTTTTTTTAGTAGAGACAGGGTCTTGCTCTTGCTCAGGCTGGTCTCGAACTCCTGAGCTCAAATGATCCACCCACCTCTGCAAGTGCTAGGATTACAGGTGTGAGCCACCACGCCTGGTCCACCATTTCTTTTTGTACCTCAGACCTTTTGGGGGGATCGTTTTCTCTCTTTCTAAGCTATATCCTTTTTAGGAAATTCCTTTAATGAGAATCTGTTGGTAACTGATTCGATTGGTTTTGGTTTATCAGAAAATGTTTTTATTTTGCCTTTATTCTTGGGAGAGTGGTGGGAGTTTTCATGTGTCTTTTCCCTCCCCCGTCACATCCTCCTTTGCCATTGGATGGGGTCATGTGACTAGTTCTGGCTCATGGACCATGAGCAGAAGTCACATGAGTCATTTCTAGGCTAAGGCAGCGAGGGTACCTAGCATTACCTTTGGCTCTTTCCTCCCCTTCTTTGGTGACTTGGAGGCCATGTGTTGAGATTGTGGAGCCACAAGATGTAGGCAGCCTGGACTGATGAGTCATGGTATGGTGGACAATGTCCTGGAGAGTCACCTGAGTTGTAGGAGAGTTTGAACAAGCACAAATTGAATCCTTGTGTAGTACGTCAGTAATATCTTGGCTTCATTTGTTATTAGCCCATGCAGTCTAGTAAAACAGATATTTTCTCTTAGGACATTCTTTTGTTTTCTGGATACCACTATTGTTGTCAATTTTATGGAATGTCATTCCTCTGTCAGTAACCTGCCTTTCTCTCCATAAACTTAATATTTCTGGAGGAGAGGGAGAGTGTTGCAGGGAGACAGGTCTCCAAATACTCTTGGTCAACACAGCTCTCTTCCCTGTTGCTTCTAATTCCTGGGCAGAATGTACTGAGAATGCAACATCCTGCGATAAGGAGGAACTGTCTGAAACAGCCTAGGTTTTGTCCTCCCAGGACATCCTCTCAGAATAGCCTGGGCTTAGAAAGCTTGGGCTCAGTAAGCCCTGTTGCCCTTGGGGTATAAAACCCAGAGCAGAGTGCTTTCAGGGTCCCTCAGCTGCAGTGCTAAAGTGAGGTATACGTAGATGAGACTCCACCTTCCCTGGGCAGCTTTCCTGAGCCTGATGGACCTGTTCACCATGGATCCTAGACTTCTGTTTATCCTTGCTGCTTATCTGTGAGTAATAAATCTTCTCTAGCTGACCTGTGCGAGAGAGTTCTATCTCACCACACTCACTCTGGCAGCTGAGCTGGTGCAAAACTTCCTGCCAGACGTGGGAACCTACCATATCAGAAATCTTAGCACAAAATGGCAGGGTCTTTAGCATCTTCCTCTGGGATTGGTAACCAGGACACTGTGTCCCACTCCCAGGGGTTGATACCAGTGCATGGCGTTTTGCTTGCAAGGCATTGTTGAGCTTTGCATACTGTCTGGGTGTGTATTTCTTTTTATTTATTCTGCTTGAGATTCCTTGGTATTGTTGAATCTGAGGATTGGTGTCTTTTATCAGTTATGGAAAATTCTTGGTCATTATTTCTACAAATAGTGGCTTTCCTCTACTGTTTCTATTATGTCCTTCTGATGTTCTAAGAAGATATATTTGGATCAGTTTTCTTTATCTTTTATTTCTCTTGATACCTCCCTTCATTCTTATTCTCTGTCTCTCTCTCTCTCTTTCTCTCTCTCTCTCCCTCTCTCCATTTCTTAATATTTATCCTCCAGTTCACTAATTTTCTCTTTGGCTGCATCTAATATATTATTTAACTGATCCATAGAATTTCTAATGTCAACTGTATTTATTCTTTCTAGAAGTTCTATTTGGTTCTTTTAGGATCTTCATAGTGATATTATAGGCTTTTGTTCTGTGGTTAGATATTTTCCTGATATTCTCTTATATTTCTTTAAATGTAGAAATATACTTATTTTGTTTTTGTATCTGAGGATTGTCATACCTGTTGTTTCTGCAGTACTTATTTTGTAGTTTGTTGCTTCTGCTGACTCACAATGGCGTATTTTCTTATGTATTTAGTGACTTTTGATTATGAACTCAAGTCCCTTGGATTTCTTAGAGATATGGTTTCCAGAGAGAACTGACACTAGCTTTTGCCAAGATCTGGGGAAGTACCAATCTAGGATCACTTTGAGTAGCTATTTGTCTTGGGAGTTTTGAGCCTATCCATATGGTGGGAACTCAGACTCCAAATCTGTATGAGTGTGGGTGAGTAGCTAGAAATTTTTAGGAGGTATATGTTTTATTTTTTTCTGCTCATCTCAGAACCAGAGCCAAAGTAGGCAGTTATCCCCTCTGCACCTCCTGCAGGATGGGTTTTTCCCAGTTCACCTACTGGAGGTGTTGTCCTTTATGATCGCTTTCTGTGAGGGTCTCTGACCCAACAACCTTGTTGTGTCTATACTTCCTCACCCTCCCATAATCTACTAAACCTGCTCTCAGCCTCCAGGGATCAGCATGGAATCTCAGCAAAATACTCATTCTACTGCTTCCAGAATTGTGCTTATTGCTGCCATCTCAGCCAGGTAGTCAAAAGAATGTTTTAAATATTTTGCTCATCATCTTTAGGTGTTTTGTACTGAAAGGCACTATTGGAAATGAAAATTTCCAAATAGAACTTATGTGGTGGGCTCTGTTCTAGGCAAGGGGAATCTAGTAAACAGACAGAAATCTCTGCTTTCTTGAAACTTGAATTTTAATGAGAGAAGGCAAAACATTAAAAATATAAATGAGTAAATATATAGTAATAGACAATGATTAGGGTGCAAGAGAAAAATTAAGCAGGAGAGTGGGTAGAAGAATGCCAGGGGCCAGGAATGGGGATCGATTTCAAAGAGCTGGATGGCAGGGGGCCTTGCTGAGAATGTCACCTGAGCAAACACCTGAGGAGGTGGAGGGCCAGGTGTGTGCACGGCTGTGAGGGCTGCTCCAGGCAAAGGGAACACACCAATCCACTGCTTGAAAACTCCCCTTCATTCCCTTGTCTCCAAGGGGAAGTTAAAACTCCTTACCATGTGCCTCCACTTGAAGATAGAGGAAGACTTTTCTAGGAAAAGACGCTCTAGATGTTGTGAAATGCAGAGCTGCCACATTCGACGTATCATGGCTGGTCCGTGCCCTGGGAGCTTTCCACGCAGAAGCTCTTGGCTTCCTGAATAGTGTTTTCTCTCTGTCCCGGTTATCTAATGACAATGAATACTTAGCTGCTTGATTTCACCTCTTCTTCTCCTGCCCTGTTCTTTCTCTTCTCCTCACGGGCATATTTCTTTCCTATACACAATGTCCTCCACTGTGTACTAGTCAGAGCCTTGTGGCCTTTGTTGCAATAAACAAACCCATCATGAATACGATGTGAAAGAGGACTCGGACCTTCCCTCTGGCTGATGAGAAATGTGCAGTTTCCTGAGACGCTTAATTTAAAAAATACATCCTTACTTCCTTGCATCGAGCATGCTAGTTTTCCTTAAAAGTTTCTTCAAAGAGTGAACTAAATTCTTTGGCCTTTTCCTTATTTCATCCTCCTATAAGAAGAACTCCTCCCATCCTGGTACCCCTTAGGAGTTCCGTGTGGGGATCCAAAGAACAATGTTTTTGTTAAACGCCTCAGGGTTCGGGAGTGGCCGAGGCAAATCTGTTGGAAAATATTGTTGGCCTCCCACAGGAATGGGACCAGGATGTGCAGGCTTGGGTCAGGGTCACCCCAGGGTGGTGGCTGCTCTGTTCCTCCAGGGCTCTTCCATGCAGAGTTCTCCTTTGAGAGAGCCCCTTTGCCCAGCGGGTGCTGCTTGGACACCTGGTGCAAGGAAGCAGCGACTGTATTGCAGGAATGTTTAGGGAAGGGATGAGAAAGGCTTTCTTCAACCTCCTTTCTAAAGTCTTCTTAATGGAAAGGAAGAAATGGGTTAATGATGCACAGCCTTCCAGTTCCTAGAGTGCTGGTGGGTGTGTTCGGATGCAGAATGGTCGAGCACGACACTTCTCCAAGTATCCCTCTAAGTTACCTTGACCAAACACCTTTGCCCCAGCCTGAGGCCTGGGCGTCCAGCATAAAATGACCTATCACGTGGCCAGAATGTACTTGTAGAATTTTGTGTCACCTTTGAAATCCATGGGAGTTTTTTTTATTCTACTCAGTGACAGATCTCTGTGTGTTTTGGACAGTGTTTTTCCTAAAACACATCAAGTAGAATCGATGCTCCAGAAGTCACAGAACGTGTAGCCTATGGCTCTGCAGGGGCCCCGAGTTCACCGCCATGTGCCTCCTGGGAACGAGTGTCCCATCTGAGAAGCACAGGTGGCAGAAAGAACCTAGGCCTGGGAGCCAGGAGGTCTGGTTCTAGCCCTGGCTCTGCCACACTTGCTGGAGGACCTCAGGCAGTGACTCTGCGTCTCTGAGATTTGCTCAGTTTGCCCATCTGTAAAATGGGAGCACCAGGCAAGGTGAGCTCTGGTTCTCTCCAGCCTGAGTACCCTGGCCCTGCCACTCTGTGTATAGCCCTGGGTGGCATCTTATTAATCTGAGCAGAGTCTTCTATCAGCATCAAACACTTTCTGTTCGTTTTCAGCCCAGTGGTGACATTGTTAGTGAAGTTGGTGGAAAACAGCTTTCATTACTTCTAAATTATAAGAGGAAAAAATAATATTCTCTTCCTAGTCTTAAAAATACTCAGGTTCTGGCAACCCCAGCGTACGTGTCTAAGGAACACAACTCTGGGCTTCACATTGTGCCTGGGTATGACACTAGCACGCTTGGGATTTAAGGTAGCGAGGCCACAGTCTGGGTCCTAATCCCTTTCTTCCAAAGTGTGTCCAGTAAATTCCTCATGCTTCACTAGCCTCCCGCCCCACGAAAAACATGGAGTACAATGCAAGTATTTGTTTTTGGAGGCACAGAGCAGAAAAGACTTCCCAGGGTTTGAACCGAGCTTGTCTTAGAGCCAGAGGTGGGAGTGAGTGGGCCTCTTGACTCCCTGTGTGAAACTCTTTCATTTGGCACAGAAATGAAAGTCATGTCATTGAAATACTCTCGATAGAATGAGATCACGTATGTGGAAGCTGTTGCAAATTGTTAGGCGCTATATAAACATTGAGTACAAATATCGGTAGACTTTTATGTGTGAAATGAGGTGTCTGCATTGCTATTTTGATAAACTATTACATGAAATACCTCCTTCCATCTCCCAGCATCTATTCATGTTTGCTCTGTTTGTGCTGGCGTGCGAATTAGTCTCTTCCCCTTCAAATGAGTCAGCTTAGCTACAAGCATTAAATATAATTAAGCAGACATGCATTACCGTCTTGTTGGCAGAAAAACAAAAAAGCAAGGCACCTTGTTGGATGCACTGCTGCCAGAGGATTCAGGGCCACTTACAGCTGCAGTGGAATTGTGGTGTGGTATAGCTTCCAGGGACCTTAGAGATCACTGGAGCGTCCAGTGAAATGTGGCTTTCTTGGCCCGAGGCTTTGGCCTGTCAAAGATATTTAGTTTGAAAAAAATGTTGTGCATCTTTGATAGATGATGTAGACAAACGGGGTGATCTGGCTTTCTCACTTAGTGTCCCAGCTCCCTGCAAGTACTGCTGCCAGGTGTCACCCTTGCAGGACTGACCCACCAATCACAGTCGATGGAGCTGCAGGTCATTAAGTATATAATTTTGAGCTGTTCAAGTGAAATTCCATAGAAAATATAACACATCACCAAACTGGAAATTATGTAGAATTACTGGCAAAAGGAGACCAGGTGTGAATACAGTCTTCAACTAACATTTGATGCACATCCGGCCCTTGTATGCCAATTGCAGAAAACTGCAAGGTTTCTATGCGGACCAGGATCCATGTGGTCTTCACAGGTATGGGTTTCTCACTGGGTAAGCCAGGATACATTGCCTTTTGGTTATAATGAGAATCTGAGATCCTCTGGAAGGGAGAGCAGTAGGACTCAGCAGAGGGGCTGGAATCAGTGACCAAGGGGCTGGAGGGACACCGGCATTGCAGAGGTTGCTCTTGTCCCAGGCAGTGGAACAGAGCAGGGCCAGATGTCGGGGTGAGGCTCACCCATCAACAGTGGTCCAGGCCAGCCTGGTGCCAGGCACCCTTCAATGGGAAGCATGTGGCAATGAGACATCACTGTCCTCCCTCCCCTTCAGGCCCTATCGGGCCACAGTGGTTCTGGAGCTTAGGGAAGGGTCAGGAATGAGCAGGATACTGGGCTTGGAACCCAAACCCCAAAGACAGTGCCCAGGGTGCAGCTGGAGAACAGGCCTGTAGGTGAGTGTTGGCAGAGGAGTGTGGCTGGGCTGAAGCAATGGAACAGGAGAGAGAATCAGGGGGGGTTGGAACAAGTATTAGGGGCATGGAGAGATTCCTTGTGGCTGAGTGTGAAGCCACTAGGTTGAGGCTTCCATAAGAAGACTGCAGCCTTGGGTCTGGGTGGAGAGGAAGCCACAGGACACTGAGATGCTTTGGACACTTCCACGGGAGGGGTTCATGAGGAGTCTGGAGCCCTGTGGATCCCCAAAAAGCCTTGCGCTGCTGCCCAGGGGCTTGAGCTGCAGCAGCTGATCTCCCACAAGAGGGGTCCCAACTGGGCAGGATGCCCAGCCCCAGCCCCGGATACAAGTGGTGGTTGGGCTAGAAGTGGGGCTTCCAGATAGAGAGGCTGGGAGAGCTAGAGGGAGTTTGAGTGGCAGCCAGCAGCTTGCAGGTGGAGCTCAGGGTGAGCTGTCCAGCAGGCATCTTCTGGGCGACCGGATCTCTCCCCACCCCTGGCTATGTGGCCCCACGACCCTAAATTTAAGTAAATTCTATGTTCTAAATAGCCTGCAGTCCCCTCCTCTCTGCCTGTAGGTCCTCGCTCTAACCCACATCACACTGTGGCTGGCTCTGGCCTGGATTATAGCAATAGCCCCTCATCAGCCCCCACGTCCACTGTCAGCTGGACGGTCCATTCTTCAGACAGAGGCCAGAGTGCCTCGTGAACAGCAAGTCTGACCGCATCACTCCTCTGCTTAGAACCCTTCTGTCGCATGGATGACTCCAGACACCTCCCAAGCTGGATACCAGCCCCTTCCTTCCCCCCGGCCTCCCACCCCATGCTCAGAGCCCTCACCGGGGCCAGGCCCTCCGCCCCAGGTGCTTCTCTGGCACCTTTGTCTCGGAAACGTTTCCTTCAGATCTTGGGACGATCGCTCCTCCCTCAAGGCTGCCTCTCTGGCCCTCAGACGGTCTGTCCCCGCAGGGCCCTGTGATGCTCCTGAGGCGCCTGCCTTGGCCGTCACAGAACGAGGAGCCGAGGAGCCACTCGCCGAGCTGCCTCACGTCTGACTTCCCCAGAGAGCGTCAGCCAGCTGACTGGGGCAGGCCGCGTGTGCTGGGCACCACCCTGTCCCAGTGCGGACCCCACGCCCTTGCGCGGAGAGCACCTGCTAGTCCGGATCGCTAAGCCGAGGGGGACCACCAGCACGGTGAACTGTCACTCAGCAGTATAAAAGAACAAACTCTGACACACGCGACAACACAGGTGAATCTCAAAACCATCAGCCTGCGTGAAAGCCAGACACAAGAATATCTCTGACGTGATTCCATTTATATAAAATTCTGGAAGTTTCTAATGAAGCTCTAGTGATACAAAGCTGGGGGTGGAGAGGGGGTGAAGTGGTGGGGGCAGCAGGGAACTTTCTAGAGTGATCCAGCACAGTGTGTCTTTGGTAGGGCAGTGGTATCACAGCTTATCGAACTGTAGACTTAAAATAAATGCAGCTTCCTGTACATAAATTATACCTAAACAAAGTCGATTAATTTTTTTAAATTTAGAAATGTCCACAAATGGCATAGTTCATGCTAATGATATGCTCACTGCCTCTATCATGACTAGACCCAGAACTAGGTCTGGTCCAATAATAATCGCCCCCCACCCTGTATGGAGTCCCAACATTGGGCCATGTGCTATTCCTGGCACTTTACATTATTTCAACCAATCCATAGGACAATCCTCGGAGGTGACGCCCAGGTGCTCTGAGCAATGCCCTGGCATCCCTGTTTGTAGGTCATGTTTAGCCTGTGGCCAGAGCCTGCTGGACCTGGGTGCACCCAAGTTGGGCCAACCATATCCTCTTCCTTTGGCCTTTGCCCCAAGAGACTCAGAGCCCGGGTCTTGCCACATGTGCCTCAGGACAGCAAGGCAGAGCCAGGTCCCTGCAGCGGACAGGGGCCTGTGGGAGCTGGGACACAGAGAGAGCATGGGGAGGCTAGAGAGGCCAAGGGGATGACAGCATGCACTCCAAAGTCACACAGAAGCTTTGCTTCACTGGCACCCCCAAGGATCATGTATGTTTCTGGGGGACGCACCTTTGTTTGACTTTGCCATTTACTATTAATTGAGGGCTCAGATTCTGTGACATTCTGTGTTCCATTGTAGATGTATGTTCAGTGGAGATGCAAACGATTCCTGTCCAGTGAAAAGAGAACCCACCAATTTATTACCCTGCAGGACATTAACCAGATTTGTCACAAACACTGGAAAATCTATTTTGGTATGCCTTTCCCAGTGCACCATATGACTCCCAGGACTTCAAATGGCATCTGAACCAGCGCTACTGACTCCCTGGCTCTCTCCTTAATCGATGAGCTAAATAAAATCAAGAGCTTGATTTGAAGGGAACCAAAATATTCTTCTCTAAAATACCGGGAATTTTCAAGTTAAAAGGTTAAAGCCCAGGGACACACTCTGCCGCCCTCTCTGCCTTTACCGCTCAGAAACAGGCTCAGAGACGGTGGCGCCAGAGGATCCAGGAGTGGACTTTACTCTTCCCATAAATTTACTGTCCCGCATTTTCCTACCTTTTGGGAGCCTGAAAATACTCTCTCCTTTGCCGTGACATTATATAGAATTTATGGCTATTTGTTAAAATACTGTTTGAGCAAAGCCCCTACTGCCTTCTGGACCGAGGCCTCTTCTGCAGGACGGTGCAGCACACGTGAGCACGCTTCTGCTTGCTTCTCTTTTGGCAATCTGATTTGTGTTTTTGGGAGAGTGTCTCAACTAATAATCTAAACTGGGGAAAAAAATTATGTTTTTCCCTACATATTCAGTTTTGTTTGTGAGCCATGGTTTTAATGTCCTTCAAAATTTCTCTCGGATAGCACTGATTTTGCTCTTCT
>RJWJ010031867.1:0-18874 GCA_004363605.1 Indri indri
TGAATCATAGATCTGGAGAAAATATTTGCAAAATATTTAATATGTATTTTATAAACAACTTATGTCTAGATATATAAAGAATTCTTAAAACAACAAGAAAACAATCCAATTTTTTGAATGGACAAAAGATTTGAACAGATATTCACCAGAGAAGATGTACTGATTGCAAATAAGCACAAGAGAAGATGCTACACATTAGTAGGCATCAGGGAAATGCAAACTAGAGCCACAGTGAGATACTACTACACACCTATTAGAATGGCTAAAATTTAAAAGACTGACCATACTAAGTGTCCACAAGAACATGGAGTAACTAGAACTTTCACACGGTGCTGATGGGAAGGTAAAATGGTACGACCACTTCAAAAACAGTTTGGCAGTTTCTTAAAATGTTAAATAGACACCTGACACATGGTCCAACCATTGTACTCCTAGATATTTCCCCAGGAGAAACGAAAGCACATGTCAATACAAAAACTTGCAGGAGTGTTTTTAGTAGCTTTATTTGCAATAGCTAAAGCTTAAAATAACTCAAATATCCCTCAACAAATGATAGTATATCCATACAATAGAATACTGGTCAGCAACAAAAAGATATACTACTGATACGTGCAATGACATGGGCAAATCTCAAAATACTTATGCTGAGTAAAAGAAGGCAGACAAATAAGAATACTGCTATGAGTTCATTTGTATAAAACTCTAGAGCCACAGAAAGTAGATCAGTGGTTGCCTGGGACAGGGTAGAGACAGTAGGAGAGTTTGGGAGGGAAAGTATGAGGAAAGATTACAAAAGGGAATGAGGAAATGAATGGGCATTAGAGATATGTTCGGCATCTTGATTGTGGTGATGGTTTCACAGGGTAAAACATCTCAAACAGTATAATTTATATATATGTTATTTACTGTATGTCAATCAAACCTCAAAAAAGCCATTTAAAAAAATGAAAGACATTCGCACTGATACAGAAGAAATTTAATAGATAACAATTATATATTTAAAAAGAAATATTCTCAATTCCCCTTACCCTGCTCTAACCACTTCCTCATAGCACTCACCACCTTCTAACATACTGTAATTTACTTATCACTGACCTTCATTGCCAGTTGTTCTTCCTCGATGTAAACTACATGAAGGTAGAGATCTTTGTTCTCTTCATTGATACTGCTTTTTTTTTCTGTAATGAATGAAAAAAGCTCATTGAAGTGAGAGTAAAGAAAATTCCATTGACCGCAAATAATTGCTGTCGCTGGAGCATTAGGAGCATGCAGGATAAATGCAGAAGGTAAAATTAGATTTGTTAAGGCTCCTTCCATGCCCTGAAAAAGAGTGGCAACAAATGAAGAACCATAGCTAAGATTTACACATGGAGTGAGCATGAGCATGTTTGCAAATTAGACACTCTAGCGATAATGTGGATCAGCCACCCCCAACTTTCAGTGTAAATAAAATTTAAAAAATAGTTGTTATGTTATCATAAACCTAATCCCTTCTGAGTGCAATAGAAATTTAGTTGCTCAGAGTACAGACTCTGGAACAGATTGCCTGGGTTTAAATCCATTTTCACCAAGAGCTGTAGGACTTAGAGCAAACTACTCAGACTCTTCTGCTTCGTTTGTAAATAAAACAGGTTGTTTTAAGACTTAAAGAGTCTAAATAAGTAAAACACTTAGAACAGTGCCTGGACATAGTAAGTACTGTATAAATTTTTTTCATAGTGTTATTTATTGTGCAACGACCATGAGAAAAATTTTTATTCTCTTAATGGTTTTTTCTTATACACTGGGGAAAAGAATCCCTATTCAATAGTGGTGCTGGGAAAATTGGATACCCACATGTAGAAGATTGAAACAGGATCCTTACCTCTCACCACTCACAAAAATTAATTCAAGATGGATAACAGACTTAAATCTAAGACATGAAACCATAAGAATTCTAGAAGAAAATGTAGAAGAAACTTTTCTAGATATCGGCCTAAGTAAAGAATTTATGCAAAAGACCCCAGTGGTAATCATGGCAACAACAAAAATTAATAAATGAGATTTGATTAAACTAAAAAGCTTGTGCACAGGTTAGAAAACAATCAACAGAGCAAATGGACAACCTACAGAATGGGAGAAAATATTTGGGTGCTATACGTCCTATAAAGGGCTAATAACCAGAATCTACAAAGAACTCAGGCAAATCAGCAAGAAAAAAATCAAACAACTCTAGCCGGGCACGGTGGCTCACACCTGTAATCCTAGCACTCTGGGAGGCTGAGGCGGGCAGATCGTTCTGAGCTCAGGAGTTCGAGACCCCGTGTCTACCAAAAATAGAAAGAAAATTAATTGGACAGCTAAAAATATATAGAGAAAAAAAAATTAGCCGGGCATGGTGGCACATGCCTGTAGTCCCAGCTACTTGGGAGGCTGAGACAGTAGGATTGCTCGAGCCCAGGAGTTTGAGGTTGCTGTGAGCTAGGCTGACGCCAGGGCACTCGCCCCAGGCAAGAGAGTGAGACTCTGTCTCAAAAAAAAAAAAAAAAAAAAAAAACCAAACAACTCCATTAAAAAGTGGGCAAAAGATATGAGCAGAAGCCTTTCAAAAGAAGATAGACTAATGATCAATAAACATATTAAAAAATGCTCAATGTCTCTAATCATCAGGGAAATGCAAATCAAAACCACAATGAGATATAACCTAACTCCAGTGGGAGTGGCTCTTATCAAAAAGTCCCAAAACAACAGATTCTTGAATTGATGCAGAGAGAAAGGAACACTTATATACTCTCGGTGGGACTGCAAGCTAGTGCAACCTCTATGGAAAGTAGTATGGAGATTCCTCAAAGAACTAAAAGTAGACCTACCATTTGATCCAGCAATCCCACTACTGGGTATTTACCCAAAGGAAAAAAAGTCATTTTTTCAAAAGGACACTTGCACTCAAATGTTTATAGCAGCACAATACATAATTGCAAAGATGCAGAATTAACACAAGTGCCCATAAATTCATGAATGGATTAATAGAATGTGGTATATATATATATACCATGGAGTACTACTCAGCCATAAAAAAATGAATTAATACCTTTTGCAACAATCTGGATGGAACTGGAGACCATCCTTGTAAGTGAAGTGTCACAAGAATGGAAAAACAAACACCACATTCACTCACTATTAAATTGGAACTAACTGATCAGCACTCACGTGCACAGATGGAAGTAAAACTCAACAGAAATCATGCAGGTGGGAGGGAGATGGAGGGAATGGGTGAAATCATACCTAACGGGTACAGTGTACACTACCTGGGTGATGGGCACACTTATAACTTTGACTCAAGCAGTACAAAAGCAATCCGTGTAACCAAAACATTTGTACCCCTGTAACATTCTGAAATTTAAAAAATATGAAGAGAAAAAAATAGTTTCTTCAACAAGTAACGTTCAGGTTAATCAGGTCAGCAATCCTCTCACAGATAATAGATAATTTTTAATACTGAAAGAACAAAAATACTTCACAGATCTTTTGTTAAATGGCAAAACTATAATTACATCTTTCCTCCAATAGTTTTCAATTTTCTAAATAGAGTAAGTCTTTTATGCTTAAATATTTGTGGTATTTTCATATATTTGAAGTTAGCAAAGCTTAAAGACATTATCATTGAATCTAACACTTCAAATAATAAATGTTCTGTTGTGTTTCAACTTTACTTCTATCTCAGATTTCCACAAATTCCAATCTTGATGAGCAATATTCATTAAAGTACCCACTGCTTATTTTATTATCTATAGTTTAGATGCCTTTCCATTCAAACAAGGAGGCAGATTGTCTTCTAACTGAGACACCTGGAAGATGTGTGAAGTACAAAGGCCATGATTCAAAAGTCTGCAGTGCAGTCAACAAGCAAATTACTTTTGCATGTGATAGCAGACTGTCAGCTTCAAACACAGAACATTCTTTGGGAAGATTAGTCCAAATTACATTTTATTACCTTGGCCCACATGAATGGCCTAAACTTCATCTACTTCTTATTCTAATGGAATTCCAACTAGGGCATTAGTATATTGTTTATGACATGTTTGCAGTTCTTGTGTTATCAGCATGCATTCATGAGAGAAGCTTCAAACAGTATCAGATAACAGTGAGCTGGATGTTGGATGTTGTACAGCACAGGGGATTTTATCATCTTGTTGAACCAGTGGCAGTGATTAAGTTAAACTGCCTGAACAAAGCTTTTGCATGTCAGACTGTTGAATGGCAAAATGAAAGAGTGACACACTTCAAAGATCAGAGGAAGGGAGAGAGAACTAGAAAAACATAGTTATGTAACTCCTTACTTACGGCATTAAGAAACAAAATCAACGCTTAAGAACAGTTTCCATTTTACTTCGTCTTTCAACTTTTCGGTATTATTTCATTCATTTTCTGAGTACGTCTCCCTACAGTCTTTATCGCATTACATATTCAGTTTCACTTAGAACATTGAATGATGACACAGTTTGCAGCTTTTTACTTTTGTCCTGTTTCTTTCTGAAAGGAGGGTGTTAAATTGTTTTAATTTCTAATTGTTCTCTAAATATTTCCAAATGAGATATTTTAGGAAGAAAATCCTAGGGAAATTAAGATGTTTCCATAATTTACAGGCACAATTTTTATTTGGAGAGAAAAACACAAGGGTGTTTTCTCCCCACTTCAAGAATAAAGTTCAAATTTTGAAATAAAAATGTAATACAGTAGAACTAATCTAAAATTATTTTTATAAACTGAAATATTGTGATATATGAACTCTCTGAGGAAGTTCATTAACAAAAGTTTCAGTATCTAAATGTATCTGAAATACAAAGCAACCTTTATAGGAAGCCACATGTTTCCCATCCATGAGAATCAATAAACTGTTCTGACATTTTTTTATTATTATCTTTGTTAGCAGAAAAAAAAAATGGTTTGTTAGTATTAAGAAAAATGTTATTTCCTCTCAAACAAAATAAAACTGGGAAAAAATCCAGAAAAAGCAAATTGAGTTTTAGTGCTGTTTCCATTAGAAAATCTATATACCTTCAATTCTAAATTATAGGCTAGATTGGTGCTTTCCTTTTTTATTAAAGACTCTAAGTCAACTTTTCAGAAACATTTAAGAAACTTCAATGTGTCACAGTAGTTACAAAAGATAGATTTTCAGATGTTATTACCCCTTGTAAATTTATCTTTTTCTATTTTTACTTCAATTTGATTTATATAATTTCCAGAACTATCAAATAATGCCCATTTTGAAGTAAATGCTGGTTTTTAATAATGTTTCTTTGTAATTTAATTGTTCTTTTTAATTTATTATGAAAGATAACAAGATCCATTGCTCAATGACAGTCACTAAAATTTTAAAGTACAAAGTGTTTTAAATCCAATTCCACTTGAGATGTTGAGTGGCAGAAAAAAGAATCACAGAAAAAATGGAAACAAAGTCAACCTGTCCTCTTAGAACATGCCACTGTGAATAACCACATCAATATGTGTGCCTTACCAATTTACTTAGTTTTTTCTTTAACCCGCTAAGTCTCCAGGATAGGCTGAATGTAATATATGAAATATGAGATAAACAACAGAGGACAATCAGGATTGCGTACAGACATAACAAAAGGTTAACTTTGAGTTAGTCATGTGGACTAATTCTAGAACTGTGATAGAAACGCTCTTATTTAGAAATCTATGGACAAGGCATAAAAATTTTTGTAAACTCCTTCAGAGTTTCATTTATAAAACTGTGTTTTTAGAGTATATATGTTCTATTACAATATCACTAAGAAGTGACTATACCAATTTTTAGCATTTTCTATTCTATAGAATATTAATGTTTCTGTTTATCAAAGACATTCTTTCATTTTCTATGCATTCAAAGCTATCTACAATCTAAAAAACAAAAATGTGTATAGACTTTAAATAATATATTGTGAGTTACATAAACATTAACATTTATACTCTAAAAACAAAAAATAAACTTCTTTATTTCTCTCTGCCTTTACAAAAATTCATGAATTAGACAATGAAATAAATCTCTGGGAAGTCACAAAAGCAGAAAATTTTCAGTGTAAAGTACCTAGTGAAAATATAATAAAATTAGACATGAATAATAAAATTTATATAAGCATTCAATAAGCAGGAAATTCTAAAGCACTCCCTAGGTGAATCGTGTCTCAAATAAAAAGCTATAATGAGAGCATCATGGGTCAAAACTCATGAAATATCTCTGAAGCAGAACTTTAAAAACAAAGTTATAATCATGGATGTTTATATAATCCAAGAAAGAAAAAAAACTTAGACACACAAATTAAATGAGCACTCAACTGAAGATGTTAGAGGAAAAACAAAAATATCTAAAGAAAATAAAAAAGGATTAATGAACGTAAATTCAGAAATTAATGAAATAAGACCAGAACACTTTAGAATTAATAACTTCATCTACAAACTGATACTTGAAAAGGTCAATAAAATGGATACTCTCTTGGCAAGTTCATTTAAGAAAAAGACAGAAAGAATACAATGTTAAAAATCAAAGAAGATCTATAAGCAGAAATTAAAATCACAAATTACAATATAAGGAAGTACAGTGAATTCAAATACCAAAAGCCAAAAAAAAAAAAAAAATTATTGATTTTACTACACAAAAACTTAAAACTTTTCTTTGGCAAAAAATACATTCAACAAATTTAGAAAATAACTTACAATCTGGGAGAAATATTTATAACATATGTGAAAGATGAAATAAGTAAAACAGTAATTAGAAAATCCCA
Source organism: Indri indri (assembly GCA_004363605.1). Lineage (NCBI taxonomy): Eukaryota > Metazoa > Chordata > Mammalia > Primates > Indriidae > Indri > Indri indri. The sequence continues at coordinate 6,768 of RJWJ010031867.1, forward strand.
GAAGAAATAAATATGTCTCTAAAGCTTTAAAAATATGACTTCTCTTTGACCTAGCAGTTCTATTTTTAGTAATTTATCCTATAAAAATCTTTGAAATGATACAGTCAGATGTCCATTGCAGTTAATTTGTAAAATAGAAAAATGAGAAGCAACTTATGTTTATTGGTGAAAAAATAATCATAGTACAAACATACAATGAAAAAATACACAGTTATTAACCCAAGTGCCCTTCAATACATAAGTGGAGGCCGAGCGCTGTGGCTCACGCCTGTAATCCTAGCACTCTGGGAGGCCGAGGCGGGTGGATTGCTCAAGGTCAGGAGTTCAAGAACAGCCTGAACAAGAGGGAGACCCCCGTCTCTACTAAAAAGTGGAAAGAAATGATCTGGACAACTTAAAATATATATATATAGAAAAAATTAGCCTGGCATGGTGGCGCATGCCTGTAGTCCCAGCTATTCAGGAGACTGAGGTAGGAGGATCGCTTGAGCTCAGGAGTTGGAGGTTGCTGTGAGCTAGGCTGATGCCAGGGCACTCTAGCCCGGGCAACAGTGCCAGACTCTGTCTCAAAAAAAAAAAAAAAATACATAAGTGGATTAATAAAACATGATATATGTATACTATGGGGTACTACACAGCCATAAAAAAATGGTGAACTAATACCTTTTGTAACAACCTGGATTGAACTAGAGACCATTCTTCTAAGTTAAGTGTTGCAAGAATGAAAAAACAAATACCACATGTACTCACTATTAAATTGGAACTAATTGATCAACACCTATGTGCACATATGGTAGTAAAACTCAACAGAAACCAAATAGGTGGGAGCGGGGAGGAGGAGACAAGTAAATTTACACCTAACAGGTACAATGCATGCTACCTTGGTGATGGGCACACTTATAACTTTGACTCAAACTGCACAAAAGCAAATCGTGTAATCAAAACATTTGTACCCCCATAATATTCTGAAATTTAAAAAAAGAAGAAATACACAGTTATTAAAGGAGTTAAGAAAGAGGTGAAAAGCCAATTGTTTAATGGGGAGTAACAGGGGGATGCCGGTTACAGAATAGTATATAGAATATGATTAAAATTATGGTTTTGAAAAACTGAGGTAAAGGAACATGAGGTATACAGACAAGGGCCTGGAGGAATACACGCCAATCTAGGACAGTCATTTGCCACATAATGACATTTTGGTCAACAACGAACTGCATATATGATCGTGGTCCCATAAATTCTAATGGAGCTGAAAAATTCCTGTCACCTAATGACCTCATAGCCATCATAAGATCATAGCACAATGTAGTACCTTTTCTATGTTTAGATACGCAAATACTTACCATTGTGTGACAACTGCCTACAGGATTCAGCACAATAACATGGTGTACAGGTTTGTAGTCTAGGAGCAATAGGCTATATACCATACGTACAGCCTGGCTGTGTAGTAGGCTACACCATCGAGGTTTGTGTAAGTCTACTACGATATTTGCACAACAAAACACCTCAGGACACATTCCTTAGAACAAATCCCCGTAGTTAAGCGACACACTACCTTTAACAATGGTTATCATTGGGAATTGGGGTATGAAGCTTCAGTTTTCTTCTATCTAGTGTAGTTTCCTTTTTTTTTCCATGATGCTGTCTTGTTGAGGAAACCCATGCCACTTGTCCTGTAGAATGTCCCACCTTTGGGTCGTTAATTTGTAGTATTATATACCTGTTTCCTCTCTCTTCTCTGGTTTTTGTAACTGAAAGTTAAGTCTGAAATCCTGACTAGACACTCATATTAGACCTTTTTGGTAAAATACAGGCAGTTTTCTCTGGGGAATAAGATTACAGTTAGGGTACAGGAGAATATAATAATATTTATTTTCTGTGATACACATTTCAATATTATTTGGGTTTTTACAGTAAAAAAATATCTATGCAATGTTTCTAAAAATAGACATTTGCATTGCTACAGAAGAAATTTAATAGATAACAGCCATATATTTAAAGAAAAAAAGCAAGCTACAAAGTAAATAACATCTTTCTTTTTATAAAAAACGATTGTACATGTGCACTTATGTGTGTTTGTGTACACACATATCCATGTAAATATTTATCAAAAATGATGAAAAATATATTAACAAAGTTTACTTTTGAGGGTGGGATTATTGATTCTCTATATTGCCTCATTTTTGCTTTTGTTTAATTTCTATGTTTTTCTCCTTAAGTATGTATTATTTTTGTGAAAGGTCAAAATTTATGATTATTGCATGAAACTAATTATTTTTGATATTAAAAATGGTAACTCCTTGCAATGAGAAAGAAGAAGGAACAGCAGAGGAAGTAAACATAAGAAACTCAAAAGCAGCAGTGTTAGAAGCAATGGCCTGGTTCTCCAAAAAAATACCGAATTATATTCACTATAAGAAAATACTTATTTTCTAAGGCTGTGCATTCTTAGAAAATGTGTTCCTAAATGTGTCCTCATAAAGCAGACCATATTTTGCAGTCTTCATTATAATTGTGTTTGGGGGCAGCAGACAGGGAAATATATTCCTCAGAACTTTGCTGAACAAATCATAACTATGACCAAATTTCATTAAAATTATAGTAACAACCATGAGCTTCTATAATAATTTAAAATATAAAATTATTAATATATCCTAAGTAGTAAAAAAATGAGCATGAATATTAGCAAACAAGGGCCCTGGAAGTATATAAATCAACACATAAAATGTATTAAGTTATAAATTGGACCTTTTTATCCTTTGTTTTGTTGGGTTTTGTTAAATAATTTTTCATAAACATCTCTTTGTGTCAAGCAAAGGTATTCAAATCATTCTAACAAACTTAAGCAGTTCTTGGCATGGAGACCATTCATGTAAGTAACTAGGTATTGCAATTGAATCCTGTAAGTACCCTTTTTAAATCTGGAGATATGAGGTCTTGGAAAGAACAAATACATAAATCTTTTTTCTCTTTTTCTTCTTTCCTTGATTTATCTTTTCTAGCCTTAATAATAGTGCAAGCTTAAATGGGAAAAGATATCTTCAAAAGGAGTTCTAAGGGGTAGGGAAAGTCACAAAACTTTGTCTTATTAATAATGGTCTGTGTTAAAGCAGGTTTGGTGGTATCAATCAATTGTATCAATAAATAAGTTTAAGAGACTTTTATAGCTATCTCCCTCTTTCTACTACTTCTTTAGAATTACTCAATTGAACAAATAAATAATGTGTGAAATGAAGTGTGAGTGTTTTCAAGTAATAAGTGGAGAAATTCTAAATAGTAAAAATAAAATTGGACGGTATACTTAAACATTTACATTCCCAATGGTTAAAATTTGTTTTTTAAATCCTAGGAAATCTAAAACATAATCTCTGCTTTCAGGATCTCTTTCCTGTCCTAAATGAGATAATGAAGTAAACCAACCATTTATTGCTGACTCTCTCTACCATTTTGCCCAGGGATGAAATCATAAAATGCGTATGAAAGCACCTGCTTAAGAGCTTTCCTTATATGCGGAAGCCCTCAGCGTGTTGGTTTTCTTTTCCCTTATACTTCTGGTTCAAAGAACAGTAAGTCACATACCGTAGTCACTCTTAACTGGTTGATACTAAACTTGAGAATAAAATTACATAAGTACAATATTATTCAGCATACAAAGGAATGAAGTTATGACACCTGCTACAATATGGATGAACCTTGAAAACCTTATGTTAAGTGAAATAAGCCACATAAAAGGACAAATATTGTGTGATTTCACTTAGATGAAATATCTAAAATAGGCAGAGACAGAAAATAGATTAGAGGTTATCAGGGACTAGGGGTAGGGAGAACGGGGCACTATTTTTTTAGTAATAATACTTTTTAAAATTTTAATAATAATTTTTAATAATAAGTTCTCATTAGGATGATGGAAAAATTTTGGAAATGGTTAGTGGCGATGATTATACAACATTGTGAATGTAATTAATGCTACACGTTTGTACCCATAAAAATGGTTAAAATCGTATATTTTATGTTATACATATTTACCACAATAAAATTTTTAAAACATGAATATAGTCCACAATTCTTTATCCATAATTCCAAAATCTAAAAATATCTGAAAACTGAGATTTGCTTTTTAGAAACCATTTGATGGCAGAATCTCACTTGATCTGAACTCATTCAGCTGAAAAAAACATGATCTATGTCGAAGTGGGTCTATTCAGTGTTTATTTAACCGACTTGGTGCTAATATCCATTTGTTTTGCTGCATAAATATTAACATGTTTGATTATAGGATGCTATCCTGAACCCCACTGGGATGTTTTTTGTATATGGGACATGTTTCTTTTTATCTTTTTACAATTTAAAATGTTCAGAATTCCAAAGCACAAAAGATTCTTTGAAATATTTTCAAACAAAACCTGTAGAAAGTTTTGTGTCCTCAGCTGGTCATTATCTCCATTTATGATGGCAAGAAGATTTTTTTACCCTCAAATTGTAATACCATCTTGGAGAGAGAGTTTTTCCCAATTAAAGGCTTTTGAAATGATGCACAAACTAGAACCAAAAAGCTCACAGAGGTGTTATTACCACAATATTTAGTGCATTATGTGGAATGTAAAAAAATTATAATCGACCTAGAAATTCATTAAAGTGGATAGGATATTGTTTAGCAATTTAGAAATATAATGTTAGATACTTATTGACATGGAGAGATGTTCATGGCTTATTACATGACTAAACACAACTTGCTCAACAATATGTATCATATAATCCTATTTTTGTAAGAAAAAATTGTGTGTGTATTTGTCTACATATACATATATTTAATTATGGTATATGAATAGACAAAAGGGTAGAATGATAAGCACCCTGTTGTTAACATTGATTATCTCTGGAAATTGAAACTGGAGAGTCCATTAGTCATCTATTGCTAAAAACAAAGCATCGCAAAACACTGCAGCTGAAAATAACAAACATTTATTATCTCACAGTTTCTGTGGATCAGAAGCCAGGGAGCAGCTTAGCTGAGTGGTTCTAACCAGAGTTTCTCATAGTGTAACCAAGGTGTTGGCTGGGTCACCTCAAGGCTCAGCTGGGGGAGGACCCACTGTTGGTTGGCTTCAGAAGATCCGCTTCCAAGCACACTTATTCCCCAGGGCTGCCTCAGTTTACCATATGGCCCCTCATCTCCCAGGATCTCTCTTCTCCATCTAGACTCTCCAGAAAGATAGTGAGCCTGCCTTTTCAATTTTTTTTTTATTAAAGGCTTTATTTTTTGAATAGTATTTTCAGATTCACAGCAAAATTGAGAGGACCGTACAGAGATTTCCTACATCTCCTCTGCCTCCATAAAGCACTGCCTCCTCCATTATAACCTCTGCCACCAGAGTGGTGAACTTGTGACACCTGATGAACCTGTATTGACACATCATTATCACTCAAAGCCCATCGTTTACATTAGGGCTCCCACTCTGGATTGTACATTTTATGGGTTTGGACGTAACATATATCCACCAATACAGTATCCTACAGAGCAGTTTCACTGCCCTAAAAATTCCCTGTGCTCTGCCTTGTCACCCTGCCCTTCTTCCTACTTTCTAGCAACCACTGACCTTTTTTACCAACTCCATAGTTTTGCCTTTTCCAGAATGTCATATAGTTGGAGTTACAGATATGTAGCCTTTTCATATCAGCTTCTTTCCCTTAGTAATATGCATTTAAGGTTCCTCCGTGTCTTTTCATGGCTTGACAGCTCATTTCTTTTTAGCGCTGAACGATATTCCACCACCCCTTTATGCACTCACTTACTGAAGGATATCTTGGTTAGTTCCATTGGCAATTATAAACGCAGCAGCCATAAACATCCGTGTATAGGTTTTTGTGTGGACATACGTTTTCAGCTCCTTTGGGTAGATAACAAGGAGCAAGACTGCTGGATTGCATGGTATAAATATGTTTAGTTTTGCAAGAAACTGCTTTCCAAGTGTCTGTACCACTTTGCATGGATGTGGCCAACTACTCTTATATACTTACATAGGATTTTTTAAAAATTTGACAGCAACTGAAAGGTATCTTATGCAAATATTTCGTATAATTCTCAAATAAGTAGATTGATAATATTTTTAGTAAGCAGATTCCATTATTCCAGGGCAAATTGAGATGAATGAACATCTAGTAAGTAATGAGTGATATAGATGTGTGTATATACACATAAATCAATTCAGAAGAGACTTTTTAATCATTTTAACTATTACAAGAAATCTACATTATGATTAGGGATTATTATTAGGAATACAATAACACACAAACAGAAGTTTTCATCTCTCTGGGAATTTAGAAACATTTAATATCTAATTATCCTTGTGTCTACCGGAGGTTACACTTTTTACTTGGTATTTTAAATAATATGATATTTCATCAAAATGATTTCTTTAAAATAGTCTGCAATGGTTTTTCTGGAGAGGCAGTTTGGAGTGGTGCTTAAGAGCATAGACTCTGGAGACAACTTTCCTGAGTTCAAATCCCAGCCCAGCCATTTCCTGTAGGCAAGTTACTTAGCACCATCTGTGTCAGTTTTCTCATTCACATGGTGGGTAGAATTATAATAATAGTACATACCCTCATAAGATTTTCATAAGGATTAAATGATTTAACACCCGCAAAACTCTTGCACTAATACCTTGCACATAGTAGTCACTCCATAATTGTCAGACATTATCATTATTGCTATTCTTTACAACTGACTTATGAGGATGGTTAACATAAGCAGATTTAACTTGAGAACACTTTGTTTCCAAATTAGAATGTCTGGCCCCAAAAGAAACAGTATTGTCAATGGTGGATAGGATCCAGAAAAGCCCACAAATATCCCTTTTGCCCATGATGTCATTGAGATAGTGCCAATTATATTTCCCACCCCTGCACTCTCTGAGTCCCTCTAAGTTCTGGGGAGCAAGTTACAAAGTATGGCAGGTATTCTGGGTGTCACTAGCCACCTTAGGTAACACCAGCGAGTTGTGGAGAAGACATAAGTGGGAATTGTGAGGGGCAACATGGCTCCAACACAAGGAATGGGAAGATTCTTCCTCCTGATGCTTGAAGAAGGCTCAAGGCCCAAGATGCCAAGGATGTCAGTTGCAAGTAAAGATTCCAGGTTGCAAGTATAGTAGCATATTAATTATGTTTAAACATTATGTACTTTACTAAAGTGTGTACCAGCACCATAGTTTTCAAGATAAGTACCAAAAGTCCCATTCAGAATTATTTTCCAGACAAAAAGTGGACCTGCATGAGTAAATATGAAAGGAACACGTTTTCTCTGATGGCAGTAAAAGGCTTCAAACAGTGTTATGAATGGAGGAAAAAGGAGGGAGAGTACAAGCAGCTTGTGGGTTTGGCACTTGGCCTCCTTAGATTTCAAGGTGATGCATCCTAGACATAGTAACATTTGGTCACACTTTTGCCTTCTCCATTTTTCTCCAATCTTTTGAAGAAGGAGCCTCCCTGGACCAAAATGATATATTATGCACATACAATGCAGCATAGAGATGAGAAAGCATCTGGGCCTTTGCACGTGTTTCCTCTGGACTCTTTTTTTCAAACCAAATCTCTGTGTACATGGCCAACCTGATCTTCAGGTTTTATTTAGAAATCACTGGCTCCAGAAAACAATTTTGCAGATCCTTCCAAAATAGGTATGTGCTTGCCTCCCTTATGGCAGTTATGCACTGAATTGGAATGGCTTGTTTTTAGTCTTCGTTAGTTTGTGAGCTCCTCAAGGAGAAAGAAAGTGTCCAACTCATCTTTGTACCTGCCGTGTGCCACGTGCCATGTGTCACGCCTTGCACGTAGGAGGTACTCAATAAACACTGGTTAAGCGAATGAATGAACAAAAGCAATGACTTCAGGGAGGTGAAAAGACAGTTCTTCAATCCTTTTTTGTTCTCCTTGTTTTGCTTTGACTTGGACCTAAGTGCACCCTGATCCTTTGTTCCCACAGAAGAAAGGGGAGCTAACGTGAGGTCCAGAGAAAAAGCAGGCATGCAGCTGGCTGGTAAGAGCCAGTTTGGGTCCAGGCTTTAAAAGGCAACATGAAGACAGCCTTGCGGCTTCTATGCTATCCAGGCAAGTTGACAGTATCAGGAAATCAGAAGTATCAGAGCAAAATCTCTAACTGGGGAAAGAGGCAGCATCTATTAGTAGTTAAGGTAAGCTGTTCATTCTGTGTCTTTGAGGAATGCAAGCATAGAGCTAGGCAGATGTTGTGGAGGGAATGTTTGCGTCTTTCCCCACCCCCTCAATGCACATGTTGAAACCCCTACCACCAATGTGATGGCATCAGCAGCCTTTGAGAGGTGATTAGGTCGTAAGAGTGGAGCCCTCCTCTTCGGGATCAATGCCCTCATAAAGAGCCCACAGAGAGCTCTCTTGCCCTTCCTGCCATGTGAAAACACATGTGACAAGAAGTCAGACGTCTGCAGTCCAGAAAAGAGCCCTCGCCGGAACTCAACCGTGCTGGCACCCTGATCTCAGACTTCTGGCCTCCAGAACTGTGAGAAATAAATCTCTGTTGTTTATAAGCCACCCCAGTCCATGGTATTCTGTCATAGCGGCCCAAACAGACTAAGATGGCAGATACACAGTTGCAGATCAAACAGGGAGTGAAAACCCAAACGGTGGACACTCCGTGAAAGCTCACTTACACAGAGGGCAGGTCTGTCCTTCGCCGCCACACTGGATAAGTGTGAACTGGGAAGAAGGAAGGAGCACTCTTAAGAGTGGAAAGAAAGCTGGGCTATGCTCTGGGTAAGTCCTCTTCCTGCCCGCTAAGCGGGTCGTCTGTGAGACCCAGCTGAAAATATGCAGGCGAAAGGGCAGAGAGGCTGTCCGGTCCTTGTCATCATTGTTATTGCTGTTAAAAATAGCGTCAGGGCATCCAGTGTAGTTATGGACGGAGTTGGTTTCAGAATTAGAGATAAGCAAATACCATTGTATTCCATTTTATGGAAATCAGAGCTGAGCAGTTAAATGCCACTAAAAGAAACAGTTTTCTACCTCAAGAGAACTAAGGAAATCTTAGCTTTTAAACTTGGTTTTATCAGATGGAAGGAAGTAATATTGGAGAATGCAGAGATTAAATGTCGAGACTAAGGCCGTATCTACATACAGCAATCAAATCAGCCAAAGTGCAGTGAACACAGTATACTGTGTTGCCTCCATGAAGAAGCTGTGCAGTGATCAACCACTTCAGTTGTGCTGTGATCTAACTCAGTCTCAGAAACAACCTGGGCAGCTCTGCAGCAATCTGTGACTAGGGTTATGATCCTAAATTCGGTGACTTTGGTCTTCCTTTAAAACTTCATAAGGAAACACAATTCAGTTAAAATTGTCAAATCTCTTGAAGATAAAAAAATTACTTAAAATATAGGATTTCTGCGAACCATAGTGGCTTTCTAAAAATGACTGCTTACTTAAACATATTCATATGGTTTACGTTTTTACTTTAATTAATGACATTTTCCCATGTTATGCATTTTTCTTCAAGTATATAGTTTTATCGTGCTTGCCAAATTGACTAATAAGCAAGATGTTGGTTTTTGCTACATTTTGCCTACCTTTTTATATAGCATGATATACATAGAGTTTTCATACATAGCATAATAGCAGGAGTAAATGTCCAACAACTAATAATAACATACATGACCATAATTGTGAATTGACCACTTAAATGAACTCCAATTATCCCTTTTCCTTTCCCCTTTTTATGAATTTAGAGTTTAAATTAATCTTATTGCCTTGGATGTCAACCCTTCATTTCTTCTCTAGTCCTAATCATCTTGCTTTTCCTATTTTCTCACTTCCCTATATGCATGCAAAGGAAATTCATATTAAGAGCTAGGATTTATTGAATGCTCTTTGACTCTAAGAACTGTGTCATTTTGTCTTTCTTTTTCTTTTTGTTTTCTTTTTTTCTTTTTTCTTTTTTTGAAGCAGGGTCTTGCTCTGTTGCCCGGGCTGGAGTGCAGTGGCACAATCATAGCTTGCTGCAGCCTCAAACTCTTGGACTCAAGCTATCCTCCTGTCTCAGCCTTCTAAGCAGCTGGGACTTCAGGTGTGCACCACTGTGCCCAGCTAATTTCTCTTATTTTATGTAGAGATGGGGGTTTCCCTATATTGCCGAAGCTGGTCTCAAACTCCTGGCCTCAAGTGATCCTTCTGCTTTGGCCTCACAAAGTGCTGAGACTACAGGCATGAGCCACCATGCCTGGCCTGTGTCATTTTTTTTACTGATCATATCTTTTTCTCAATAACCCATAGCTACTATTATTATCATCTCTATGTAAGACACAAGAAAACTAAGAGTGACTGAGATTTAGCTATTTACTCAAGTTCACACAGGTAGAATGTTTAGATTATTGTTCAGCAAATACTCTCTTCCCACGGTATGCAGAATAGACTTTACTGCATTCTTGATATTAACAGACATGACCTGAGCAGAGGCTTTAAGTGTGCCCAATGAGTTTAGCTTGTCCCTTTCATACTGGTGACATGCTTCAGATGGATGTTATTACCCTTTCAGCGTAGGCCACATAATGAAATACATAGAGCAGAACTCCTGCCCTTGGAAGCTGCCGATCCCAGAAGTATCAAGACACATTGTGTAAACCCAAGTTAAACCTGTAGCCTGGAACCGGGAGCCTAGCAGAGCCAAGTTACCACTGACTTGCAGACCTGTGAGCAGCAGAATCAATTACAGTTGTTTTATGCCACCCAAATCGTGGGTACATTGCTGCTATGGACTGAATGTTTGTCTACCCCTAAAATTCATATGTTGAAGCCCTAATCTTCAATGTGATGGTATTTGGAGGCGGGGCCTTTTGGAGATAATTAGGTCATAAAGGTAGAGCCCTCATGAATGGGTTGTGTGCACTTTCAAGAAGAGACACGAGAAAGATGGTCTCTCTCTCCACCATGTGAGGATACAGCAAGGAGGCCGCCATATGCAAACCAGGAAGAGAGCCCTCACCAGGAATCAAATGGGCCCACACCCTGACCTTGGACTTCGCAGCCTTCAGAACTGTAAGAAATAAATTTCTATGGTCTATGGCATTTCATTATAGCACCCCAAGCTGACTAAAACATTCATTGTGCAGCATTATCGAGGTAATATTGTAAGTTGCAGAGCTGGTATTCAAACCTATATCTATTGGATACCAAGACAGGAGCATCACTTCTTACCAATATTGCCTGTCTGTGAGATGGTGGAATAGGGAATTGAACACAACATGTAAGGCTCCAAAGTCTGAGAAATATAGGCTGAGTGATTTTAAGAGGCACAGGGAAGGTAACCCAGGACAAAAAAAAAGGGAAGCGCTGGGTCCCAGAAGTGTCTGGGGAAGGAAGATAATCCACATGACAAAGGCCTCTTCCTCTGCATGCTCAGACCCCACACCCACGCCTCTTCTTCCACCCTCTCCACCCAACCTTCCCCTCTGGACACCACAGAGAAGATAGAACCAATACACGTGCTGGTCCAGGGAAAGCAAACTACTCTAGAACTGCTGTTTTACATATATTTTTCTCATCTTTCATTTAAAAGGATTAAAGAATATTTCTCACATTTCCACCAGTCACAAAGGTCCAGAAAATCACTTGTGAGTCACTATTTAACAAATGCTCAAATGTAATTGGATTTTTTTTTGATAGCGGTATCACTTTCTGAAGGGATAGAGACCCAGAAATTTGCAATAGTGGTTTTCATTAAAAAGCATCCTTGGTACATTTTATGGCAAAAATTATTAGCACTTGTCTTTTGGCAAAATTCCAAGCCAAGCAATTATATCATACCTGTTCATGCCCCTCCCGTGATTTCAAATGTCATTCTTCTTGCTTCCTTCCTTGAAATAACTTGATTTTACTGTGAATGCCTAATTCAATTCCAGCAGTCAGTGAGCCATGGTTTCTCTTTTCTGAATCCTAGGGATTTTAGAGTTTTAATTAACTAATTATTATAAAGCAATTGTATGAAAGGAAATATGGTATTGTAACATTTATATCAACTGATTTTATAATACTTAGAGTATTATACTTAAAGCCAGTAAGATCATTTAAAAAGATAAATT